>JZKD02S1673324.1:914451-925892 GCA_000966675.3 Picea glauca
AACTTATGTGTACAACCAATCAAATGCAATGTGCATACCAATACGCGCCAGCACTATGCCATAGTGTTCAAAACATTCGATGTATAAATCAACACCAAAATCATTATGCGCCAATATATTAATTCATATAATCAAATGTTTAATCAAGGAGCCAAAACGATATTGCATATAGTTGACAATCCAATAAGTCATGCAAAGATTAACATAAGGTTTAGATCATATATATATATATATATATATATATATATATATATATATAACTTAATCAAAAACCCCAATGAATTTCATAGAATCAATGATTAGGCAAGCCATAAAATGCAAATCCAAATTCTCAATGTCTTGCAAACTCAACAGAACCAAGTTATATAATCAATCGAAGTATGAGAACTAATCAAAGGATATTGCCAATTATGTAACGATCAATAAAAGGTAAGCACAAATGACAAAAGAAATAACCACAGTTCAGATAATGATCGAAATACAACTTCGAAAGGAGAAGTTTTCACGCTTACAGTCGTGAAAACTTAACGAAGACAAATGTGTCAATGTTGTAAGAAATGAAAATGTCATCTATTTGAAAAATGCGACGAAAAACTTGATGTTCGCAAGACATAGGTGTAGGCAGCTTATAGGATAATAGAAAAAGGTGAATTGGCTGCCAACAATGGCGACACACTGGAAGAAGAAATTATCTCTGCAAAATATACAAATTCAGATTAAGACAACAAAGATAATTTCAACTCGAAAATAACAACCAGAAAATTGTACTAACATCATCATTAATCATTTTTTCCTAGCAGTGTTTTAAAAGATGAAAACCAATAACAGTATTAAGGTCAGCAAGTTACGATATTAAAGATAAAATCTTCAATACTGTTGGCATAGAAACTGCTTCCAGCAGGCATCCATAGCCTCGACAGGGTTGCCATTTAACCCACTCTGACATCTGTATCCTGCCAAGAATTTCTGGATCAGAATAAAGGACATTAAAGAGGTTTCTTATATTTTTTTGCAAATTTTCATGTACTCGACATTGCTTCGCTGCCAATGGGCCTGTTCAGTACCCCAACGAAGTTGTCTTGGCGCCATGCTTGCATTTACCCACTGCCAGAAGACCTGTTCAGTATCCCGGCAGGTTTATAAGCACTTCCCACAGCTCTTATTAATAATTTTATTTTGTTTTTCTTTTTCATAGATATATAGCCAAGCGGGGTGACGCTGAAAATCTTGAAATTTTAGCATATTTTAGACCTCATCAGAATTTTTTAACATTGTCCTTTATTTAGGTCCAGAGATGTTTTATTTACAAAACAACTTCCTATGACAGGGAGACATCTTTTGATTCATTCCTTTATGAAAAAGGGACAGCGTAAAAAGATAATAGATGATCGTGACTAGCTTTGCTCAGAGATTGAAATCAATAAACTTCTTTCAAACAACAAAATTTTCCAACATAGATGTCAGTTTCAGAGATATATCATTGACGTTTGTACAAATCTTCAAAATTTATTTCAGCGAAGAAATTTATCTATCGTATTAGTCTGAATGGCTTAGTGTACAGGTATGTGTAAGTCCAAAAACACAAACTGATAAATTCAAATCAAAAGAGAAATAGAAAGCAAACGAAAATACAAACAAAAAATGAAATATTTACATAATATACAAGGGTAGTTATTAAGCAAAGTATCTCTTTAGGGCTTGGCCATTCACCGGATAGGTATCAAGCTTCCCTTCAAGATTCTGCAATTGAAAGGAACTAGGACCCAACTTTTCAACAATTAGAAATGGCCGAAGCCATAAGTTTTGAAATTTAGTGTGCTCACCCTTTCCTTCGTGTGGTTTGTCCCACTTTAAGATGAGATCGCCTACTTCAAAATTTCTATCAGAATTAGAATTAGAGTCGAACCATCTTTTAATCAATTGTTCATGTTGATCTAATCTACGCTTAGCTTGGGCTCTTACTTCTTCCAACTTCATCAAAGCGTTAATTCAGCTTTCTAGGGGGGGACAATCTTCTTCTTGGACTTTCTGTGATAATTGAAGTGAAGGAAGAAGAATGTGAGGTGGTAGAATAGCTTCTCTGCCATAAACGAGAAAAAAGGGGGAGTTACCTATAGTGGCTTTGGGTGTTACCCTATTAGCCCACATTGCGTTCAGCAGTGCATTGTGCCAGTTCTTGTGATTTTCAGCCACGGTTCTCTTGATAATTTTGATCAAGTTCTTGTTGGTTGATTCTGCTAAGCCATTGCCTTGGGGGTAGTAACTAGAAGAATACTTCAGCTTTATTTATTTTTCCAAAGAAAACTCGCTCATCTCAAGAGAAGAAAAGTATGAAGCGTTGTCAAAGACTAGACAATCAGGGATACCGAAACGAGTGATAATATTCGAGTTTAGAAAGGAAATTACCTGACTGGTGTTGACAGTTCTTAGCGTAGTAGCTTCAGAACATCGTGTAAAGTAGTCTGTGGCTGTCACAATATACTTGTGATGTTGTGAAGATGGAGGGTTAACAGGACCTATGATGTCAAGGCCCCATTGCTGGAAAGGAGAATCTACTGAAACGGGTTGCAAGGGAAAGGCTGGTTTTTGCAACCGCCCTGATGCTTTCTGACAGATGATACATTTACGACACAAGGCATGGGCGTCCCTAAAAAGCGTGGGCCAGTAGTAACTGACTCTTAAAACCTTATGAGTAGTGGTTTCACCACCGAAGTGACCACCAGCTTCTCCTGCATGCAACTCTAACAAGACTTTTTCTTCTTTGTCTTTTTCGAGACAGTGCATCAGTACGCTATCAAAATTCTGTCGAAACAGTACACCATTAACTAGATGAAAGGAGGCAGACTTTAGTCTCAACGCTCTTCTTTTGGCGGGGTCAAGGTGACGGGGTGATGATCCATGTTCAAGACATAATCTAATATCGTTGTACCAGAGACTAACGAGGTTTTTTGTGCAACAAATCAAACTTTGATCGCTTTGTTCTAGGTTTGACGTACCACTATCTTCTTTTTTTCCTGTTTCCGAATCAACAACCAACTTACACAACCCTTGGCCTCTCATGATCTAAGCTGGGGTGATTTCTAAGTCATACTCCTGCAAGGAGGTGACCTAGTTAGCTCTCTTCTCTCCTAAATCCTTCTGCACTAACAAGTTCCTTACGACAGGGTAGGGGAAAATGACTTTCGTCCTTGACTTCAAAAGATAGGACCAGAAATGCTTAACTTATTTGAAAACAGCATAGGCTTTCCGATCAACCGCTGGGTAGTTAAGTTCATCGCCTTTGAAAGAAGAGCTCATAAAGGCGATGGGTACTTCGTTGTTCTCGAAATTCTTCTGAGTTAGGACTGCGGCATAGGAACGATCAGAAGCAAAAGTATAGAGCGTAAAATCTTGAGAGAAGTCAGGGCTCATGAGAGATGGAGCGTCTATTATGGCCTTCTTTATAGCATTGAAAGCTTGGTTTTCTGTGGGTCCCCAGTGATATTGGGTGTCTTTCTTAATGAAGTTCTGTAGAGGCCTGACCATTTCGGAGAAACTGGGGATGAATCTTCTCACGAAATTAATCTGGCCTAAGAAAGACTACATGGATTTTTTGGATGTAGGTGGGGGAAGTTTTGCTATGACTTGAGTCCTGTCAGGGTCAATAATCATTCCATCACTAGACACAATGAATCCTAGTAATTTACCTTGTTCTACTACAAAGATGGATTTTTTGGGGTTCAAGGAGATGCCGTATTTACGACATCGTAACAGAACAACTCGTAAGTGAGCTAGATGATCATCTTTGTTTTTAGAATAAACGGTCACATCATCCAAGTAAACTATGAAGAAGTGATTGATTAAGCCTCTAAAAGCAATGTCCATTGCTCTCTGAAAGGTAGCACCAACATTAATCAATCCAAAGGGAATTTTGCGATAAGCATAAGTGCCCCACAGAGTACGAAAGGTGGTTTTGAGTTGGTCTGGTGGAGACATCAAGACTTGGTTGTATTCGGAGAAACCATCCAATAAAGATAGCCTCTCGGAACCGGATACCTATTGCAGGATCTGTTCCATGGGTGGGACAGGATAGTTGTCTTTGTCAGACGCTCTATTGAGGTTTCGAAAATCGACACAAAGTCGAATTTCCCCATTTTTCTTCCGAATTGGGACAAGGTTGGACACCCATTGAGTGTGTCTAACAGGAAAAAATATTTTAGCACTTAGGAGTTTATTCAATTCTTTTTGAACGGTCGGTTCAATTTTAGGGTGTATTTTCCTCAGTTTCTGTTGGAAGGGTAAGGTTTGGGGCTTCATCGGGATGACATGCTGTATGATATTAGGATCGAACGTTTTAAGATCATCGTATGTCCATGCAAAGACATCCTTAAATTCTTTAAACAATTTAACAAAAGAAGCTTTTTCTTGTCTAGAACATCCCAAGCCTAGATTAATACACTGAGGATTTTCACTAGTTCCTAAATTGACTTTTTCATAAGACAACGAGGAACTATTGGTTTTACAATTGACCATCTTTTTAAATTTATCTTCAGAACCATAAAACTTTTCTAACCTAACTATGGATTTGGGTATGAAATTTACCATGTCCGATAGAGATTCGGGAGATTTCGGATCAGGTATTACCATAAAATCGTGCAAATTGTCGTCGTGCGTGCGTTCATCTATCACTGCACCTTGAAAGGTTTCTTCCATGTGAAGAAAGTTGATGATTTTCTGATCATCGTCAAATACTCTCCAGTTTGTGATATTGTCAGGAACAGATGGTCGAAACAATAGCTCGACAGAGAATGCGTTTGGGGACAAGCCTTCTGTAGGAAGAAGTTTAGAGGCTACATTAGCTAATATATCTGCTTCAACATTATTTAATCTAGGAATGGAATTTATATTAAAAGTAGAAAAATTATTCATTAAACTCCATACCTCAGACTGGTAATTTTTGAGATGCGGGGTCAGACAGTGTATAGAATATCTTACCTACCTAACCACTATTTCAGAGTCGCCAAATACAACCAGGTTTTGAATGTTCATATCCAGAGCTTTTCTGAGGCCTTGCAATAAAGCCTCATATTCTGCAGTATTGTTAGTACATTCAAATTCTAGTCTACAAGCCACTAATGTCTTGTTACCTGCCGGATCGATAATGATGCAACCTGCACCAGCTCCTTCTTTAGACTTGGAACCGTCGAAATATAAAGACCAAATTTGGTTTCCATCGGGCACATGGGACTGTTGCATAGAACCTATTGGTTGCATATATGCCATGATCTTGGACTGTTGTTCTAGATTAGTGATAGGTGAAACCTCGGCCATGAAGTTTCCGAAGAAGGTGTCCATCCCTTGCACTTCAGGTGAATCAACAGGAGGTGTGTATGGTTCGTTGGGATTGTTCAAATCTGTAACCATGAACTTGAGGTAGCGCTCACGATTCACTCTGATCTTGTTAGGCTTACCATTCTCTAGAAGCCATAAGTGAGACCAGTTTGTTGCGAAGTAACCATGTAGCTGCTCCGACTAGTCCTTGCTCAAAAATAGACCATACACTTCTGGAATATCCACCACAATTATATCAATAACTTGATGAACCTTTTGTTTAGACGATAATCTAATTAACACATTCTTTAGCTTGCCTATAACTTTGACATTTGTTCGATCAAGTTGTATTATTTTTAAAGAAGATGGTTCTACTTCAGCGTTAATCTTTTGGCAGACAGACCAAGGCATCACATTTGATGATGCTCCTGAGTCCACCATACAATTATGCACATTTCTGTTGAAAATCTCGAAAGTTAAAAGAAAAGGAGGTACATTCTTGCGAGTACTAAGAGTAGTAGCTTGTGGCTTTTTACTCGCAACTTCTAATGCTACTTTATCTACATTATTATTTACATTATTTACATTATTTACAGGGGCTACAAGAAGGCTTCCTTTATCTTGAGAATCATAATTATTTTTAGTGGAATTCTTCTGTGGAACTTTTCTTTGCACAACCTTGTTACCAATTGAATTACCATTCTTGTCGTTCTATGAAATATTTTGCAACATTTTTCGTAACAAAAATGGAAATTTCAACAACTCATAAATAGAAATATTTGCCCTTAATTTTTTAATATCTTCAACAACATCATAATCTAAGTTGGGGCTGACACTGCTCTGTTTAGCCTCTGCTGATTTAGATGGCTTTGGAAGTGAAGTTGTAGTGTTCTCGGTAGAAGGCTTGTTTGCGGTCTTACTCCTAGTGTTATAAGGGTGAACAGTCTCGAATTTGGCTTGGAAGATGCTATCCGAGAAGTGTCCAAAAATGTTTGGAGAAGACTCTTCTTCTAGAACTGTCTCTGGTTCTGCTTCCTCCTGAGGGATATCAGGGGGCATCAAGTTATCTTGGGCTTCTAGAATTGTTTGAAGAGCACATTGCAAAATTTCTAGATTAAGGCCTTCAGTGGTTGGATTAGGTCGGTTGGTGGGAAAGGGCTTTCAGAAAGGAGGTTTGTAGGGTCTTTTACTCGAGGAAGCTTATTTAGTCAACCTTTTTAAGTCTATAACTTGATTAGACAATTTTTGAACAACTTTAGTTAGGTTTTCCAAATCAGAGTTTTCAGGTTGTGTTTTACTTTGTGTGGGTCTAGGGAGAATTTCAATCTTCTTTTTGGAAGAAGAACTAGTTTCAGTTTCGTTGCTAGAAGAGTCCTTAAGACTGAGTATGGCTTTTTCAATCTGGGTAGCTTCTTCAAAGTCTTCTAACAATGTGGCCTTTTTATATCGTTTAAACCAAATAACTATACTTTGATGTAGAGCTTTAGTGTAGTAAGCTATTATAAGACTCTCAACAAGCATAGAGTTTGCAGGGATTCGATTTTTAGGTGTCAAGAATCTTTGGTTAAAATCTTTAACTTTTTCTTTTGTGTTCATAGATAAGCTTGAAAGGTCCATGACTAAGACTTCTGGAGGTTTACCATCTCCGAATTTTTCCAAAAAGCATGACTCAAACTTTTCCCAAGACACGATGGTATGGGGTTGTTGGGAAAAGTACCAAGTGGATGCATTACCCTCGAAATTATAAGGGAACAACCTACAGACAATGTCTTCATGTTCAACATTACAGAGTCTAATGGCTAGCATAAATTTTTTGATATGATCTTCAGCTATCTGTTTTGAATTAGGATCAAAATTGGGAAGCCATTTCTCTGGGTGCTTAGGTAAAGGGTGCTGGGCTCCAGGTACAACTACATCATCCTGGTCCAACCAGGGTCTAGCAGGGTTGTTCTGATTTTCCATTGGGGTAGTGGGTGTGGAAGGCTGAGAAGGTGAGTTGCCTTCGTTTGACGAGGAATATCCTCCAGAAGAGGAAGGAGATGAAGGAGGTGGTGAATGAAGTATCCCAGATACTCCTGCAGTAGGATTTAAGTTTGGATCTGTAGGATTCACAGTGAGGTTAGTGTCACCTAATTGTTCTTTGATATCAGAGAAGTCTAAAGGTTGACCCCACGGATGGTTTGGTTGCCTAATACGTGCTAAGGCACTATGTGTTTTGATAAGATATTGACGAACGATCTCTTGGATGTCACCACCTGTAGGATTAGGGGTTGCTGGCTCAACTGTGATTTGTGGATCGTTGGTTGAAGTAGTTGTTGTTTGAAGGGGAATATTATCGTGTGAATGACTTCTAGTCACTATAGGTGAGCGATTAGGGGGGGAGGAGTCTTGTGACTGCCTCGTGCCACTAATTAAGTTCAGGCCCTCCTTCTAGCACCATTTGTTGGCAGGCGAAATTGACCGTCCGTCAACTGAGAGAGTGGAACCGGTCCAGGGTTGTCTAATAACCCAAGCCATTTGGAATGAACCACCCTGATGGGTTTAGCGGCTCCGTTGGCCATTCTAAGGTCCTAAGAAAACCAAAGAGAAAACTAATCTATACTAACTAATCTAACTAAAACTAACTATTAAAAAAACTATCTTAAGACTAATTATTAAAACTAAACTAAACTAATCTAACTAACTATATAAATACAATCTACTAATTACTACTATACTAACTCTACTAATTAACTATCTAATTACCAATTGAATCATAACTTATTCACAAATATACAATATCTACAACTTGCAGATTTGAATAAAACCTGTAAAACTCATTTGCTTTTTGCCCTAAGACAAAGAACGATACTTTTATCGATTTTATGATTTTTTGAACAAGAGATAAAACTTACTGAAATTAAATGATCTAATATATTAACTACATATATATCTAACTAAATTTATATCTAAACTAAACTACTAATAATATACTAAACAAACGAATGATAAACTGACCTGGAAACACTCCAGATTTGTCCCGTGTATGATGACTTTGAAGCTGGTCGGAAGAAGAAATTCGCACCGGATGATCCAGAAGCTTCTCGTAAACGATAAGATGCAATGCTCTTTGAGTTGTTTACAGGACAAACAAGACATAAAAAATCATAACAATTATATGATTTATAAATATCAGCAATAAGGGAAACCTGTTATGCAAAAACTTATACTAAATAATTCAACTTATGAAGAAGAGAAATCTGTCATTCACAAACTGAATTAAGTAATTGCTATGTTTTTTATACACTGGAAGAAATCAGATATGGATTATATTGATTAAATTATATCATTGGCAAAAGACTAAGATAGCTAAAGTAGTCATTAACCAAATGCAAATAGATACACATAAACATAAACAAAATATTGATATTATGAAAAGCTAAAGCTGTAGCAGAATATCAAATTCTATCTCAGTCTGTATTAAAATTCCATATCCTTGTTCTCCCATGAATGAGGATGATTATTACACAAAAATAATAGGTATTTATAAGTTTTTCCACAGGGTAAAACATCCCTGTAGATAATATCAAACTGTTTACATAATCTGGGAAGATATTCCCAAGATCAACTAAACTAGGAAACTAAAATGAAAGAAAAATATTTCAAATATCCTCCAACTGCTCATCAAATCCAATGCAATTTCGAATTCACCTGTAATGGACCAAAAATAATAGGTTAGAGAGATATTTTATTATTAAAACAATACAAATTTAATTCTACAGACTTAGCTACATAATCATCTGATTCTGTAGCTAGTCTAAAATAGGATACAAGATCAAAATTAAAATTAAATCAAATCTTTTTAATAAAATCAAAATTGAATTAACAACCATCAATCATTTGAAAACGAATCATTTCATTTGAAAATGTTATATCATTTGAAATCAAATAGAATCAAAATTCAATAATCGAATAGAGAAATAGGCATACTCTGTTTCGATTGTTATCATAAATCGGATAGACAGAGTCAAAATTAAACAATTTTGAAAATCGTTTCATATCCAATTTGAAAGCAATGTAACCAAACAAATCGTAGGCAAACGTTGTGTTTTTACAACAACAAGAGATATGATTTGATCGAAACAAAATCGGTTTAAAATTATTATAATTGTCATGACATCAAGCGATTCACATCACAGGTAGATTAGCTCAAACAGGTGCGAGAATCAACTCATACCAAATCGTAACCAGATCGATTTGAATTTGATCATAATCATAATAGAATCGACATCAGTGATAATTGGTTATTGCAAACTGGGAAAATAAACTCGATTGGTATTTGAACGAAATCATTAATTTCAAATGAATCATGACCAAGTTTAATATAGAAATAAATCGTGAATCCAGACATAACCAATCTCATTTTACAAATCAAATTCAAATAGAGTATCCATTGCAATATGAATCCAATTGATAACATGGTCAAGCTAACAATACTTTAATCAATGCAAATTAACCGGCTGGGGTTCAGCATAATCGTTAAGCAATAAAATCCATTCATGATTTGGGCATGTTTGTATAGGCTTAAAATAAAAAGCAATGTTTCCGAAGAAACAGAGTCACACTGAAAATTATCCGAGTTGAATTCCTGTTCTTTGAAAGTCATATGACACAGCAAACCGTAACAATTAACCTCATCAAAGTCGTTGCCAATCATAGCGTATCCATTATAACGAAATCGAATCAAAATGTGATCGTTTTCTAAATTGAATATGAGGAACATTTCCTGTCTAGAATAGATACAAACAAATTCGATCGACAACAGAGAATCCATTTTAACTCAATCAAACAAAGCAAATCCACACTAAGATCAATCAAATCGATGAAGATCTAATAGAAGCTAAACTGGGAATGATTGGAAAAATGAAATTCCATTTAGTCAAAGCAAAGCTATATATAGAATCCATGTAGTATAATAGAGCCATTCAATGATGTGAACATAGTTGTTTAAAACCGAAACCAAATCGTTATATAAACCTAGATTATTTACAAAAAACAAATGATATCAAATCATACTAGTGTAGTGATGAGGCCGCTCAATTATGTCAGCTTGGAATTCACAACAGCCGTGGCTGACTCCACGTTCTTGAATAAGATAGAGCCAGTTGTCTTTTGTTTTTTATCCACTGCTTGAAGCTCAGATTTTTTTCTAGTTAGCATGACAATATGGTCTTCCAAAGACTGAATCTTTGACTGAAGTATAGGAACATCAACATAATACCGCTCTAACCATGAATTGCACTGATCACAGGGTGACTGTGTAGGTTTAGACAAAGTAGGTGAGGGTTTGGGCAAATGATCGAGGGTTTCACAAGGCAACTTAATGCCTGGGTAGTTAGGGTCATCCTTTAGGTAGGGGGGTAGGTTTGACACAAAGTCATATGAGGGTTCGACACACAAAACTTGCGAATAGGGGTATTCGCTAGCCAAGAAATGCTCCACTTCCGAATCAGAGTCCTCACTCAACATGATAGGGTTTGTCTTTGTTAATGTTTATTCTATTATTATAGTTCTTTGCATTTCATAATATAAGAGAATAATAAGAACAAGATCACTGAGAAACACACATCCACAATAGACACAACATTTATCCTAGGAAACCCTCTAGGGGAATAAAACCCAACAAAAACTTCCTTATCATAAATAGCTTATCAAATGTTCAAGAGATAACTCAACCAATACAAAAAATCCTCCTCCAAGAGATGCGCCACCCTTCTTCTCCTCTCACCAACTTGAAAATGTAACTTGCCTCATAAGAGAATGAGCAAGTGAAGTGTGTGTTAGAAGTGAGGTGCTAGCCTCTTATTTATATCAATCTGGCACGTGTGAAGTGTCACCATTTGACAGGGCCGACCTCTCACACTGGGTGGGTAAATCCACCTTTAATTAAATCTTTCCCTTTCATTATAAATGCTGGGGCCGACTTCTTATTCTGCACATTATAATTGTCCGATGACCAATCTGCAAAAGGGGATTCGGTCCTTATACAATTACTGACTTGATTAATCCTCAATGGGGATTAATATAATAATAAAAATAATAATAATGACATGATTAATCCACAATGGGGATTTAATCCAATAACAAAATAA
>JZKD02S1673324.1:931162-951446 GCA_000966675.3 Picea glauca
GGACCCCACAATGCCTCTCAAATACCCCTGTACTCGCTATAACATCCATCTGGCTACTCTGGTCATCATAAGTCTCTGCCCTGTGATGATGTCCCAAAGTGGGGACATTACAAGTGTTCAAAACATTCAACGTATAAATCAACACCAAAATCATTATGCGCCAATGTATTAATTCATATAATCAAAAGTTTAATCAAGGAGCCAAAACGATATTGCATATAGTTGACAATCCAATAAGTCATGCAAATATTAACATAAGGGTTACATCATATATATATATATATATAACTTAATCAAAAACCCCAATGCATTTCATAGAATCAATGATTAGGCAAGCCATAAAATGCAAATCCAAATGCTCAATGTCTTGCAAACTCAACAGAACCAAGTTATATAACCAATCGAAGTATGAGAACTGATCAAAGGATATTGCCAATTGTGTAACGATCAATAAAAGGTAAGCACAAATGACAAAATAAATAACCACAATTCAGATAATGATCGAAAAACAACTTCGAAAGGAGAAGTTTTCACGCTTACAGTTGTGAAAACTTAATGAAGACAAATGTGTCAATGTCGCAAGAAATGAAAATGTCGTCTATTTGAAAAATGCGACGAAAAACTTGATGTTCGCAAGACATAGGTGTAGGCAGCTTATAGGATAATAGAAAAAGGTGAATTAGCTGCCAACAGTTCTCCAACCCGTGGTGGTGACATGGTGGTTAAATTCAAACACCAAGATCTCAATTTGTTGGTTGGTAGCACAATTCCACACTTCGATCATTCTTCCAATTGACTCACATTTTTCTCCTTAGTCAAAATCACAATGGGTCGGTTTCCCTCCCTCTTTCTGACTTTATAGCGTTTCAGGGAAATGACAGTTGTGTCGCACTAGTACTTGTCACGTTTTCCCCTTTTGATTATGCTTCTTGCGCACAATACCTTTTTACTCATTTAACCAATCTTCTACGCATTATGTTTTTAGAACGTTGGTTTTCTTGCCACGCCCCATTCTGTTTGCCCAGTCTTGTTCGGTCGAGGTGGGATTTTTTTTTGGTTAAATTCTTAAGTACTAGGAGGTTGATTGTTCCTATATAGCTTCAATCGACTCCCATTGATCATTCCTTCGAGTTCTGTACCTCCTAAGTATTTCAATTGTACATTTCCCCCATCTGTGACAGTATTTATTTCGTATGGTCCCAACCAATGCATTATGAACTTTCCTGGGTGTTGAAGAAACTTATTATAATATATCAAGACTAGGTCTCCTTCTGTGAAACTCTTCCTTTTTATATGTATATCATGCCAAGATTTGTTCCTTGTTTTCTTTACTTCTTGGTGAAATCCTACTAGGATTCTATCTTCTTCCATCTTAACAACTAACTTAGTCTTTATTGAAATGTTCCTTGTTCTGTCATGTTTGTGATTGTTGCTACGTGTAGGCTAGGTACCAAAATTTCTAATGGAACCACTACTTCTTTTCCATACACCAACTTGAATAGTGTCTTCCCTATCAACTTTTTTCATGTAGTCATGTATGCTCATAGTAGTGTTGGTATCTTCAAGTCCCAATCATCCCTGTTGACATTGTATATTTTTGTCAATGCATTCTCTAGGATCTTATTAAAGGCTTCCATTGTACCATTTACTTGAGGGTGATATGGTGTACTCTTTTGGTGATAGAATTCAAACTCCTCAGTCATAGCCTTAACAGTTATGTTAATGAAGTGAGTGCCTTGGTCACTCATCAAAATCCTCGGGCATACAAACCTAGTGATCACTTGATCAAACAAGAAGTGTGATGTTTTCTCTGTGTTGCAATCTTTTACTGGTGCTACTTCTACCCATCTTATTAAGTATTCTGTTGTAGTAATAATACACCTTGCTCCCGACCTCTTTGTTGGTAGGTTAATTGGTCCCACAAAGTCTATTTCCCATTTTTTGAATATATGCATGGTTACTTGTGGTATTAGGGGCATCTCATCCCATCTATTAGGTTTACCAACCCTCTGATATACATCACATCTCTAGTAGTAGTCCTTTGCATCTCTGTGAATGGTCAGCCACCATATTCCTATGTGCAATACCTTCTGTGTGGTATCTTTTCCTGCATAATGTCCTCCTGCTATTCCCTCATGGGACTTTGTTAAAATCCTAGGTCTTTCATGTTCTAGTACACATATTCTCAGTATGTTGTCTGCACCCATCTTATATAAGTGTCCTACAATCAATTGATAGTCTGTAGCTCAGACCACTGGATTTTTCTTCTACACAGTGTTGAATTCTTTTGGTGTGGTCCCTGTACCCAAGTATTGAATGATGTCAACAAAATATTCATCAACTACTTGGACTGAAAATAAATATGCAGCAAGGAATTTGTCCTCTAAGTTCGTAGGTTCCTCTCCATTAGTGATCCTTGATAGGTGATCAAGTCCTACATTCAACTTCCCTGGATTGACTATTACTTCAAAGTCAAATTCCTGGAACAACAGTAACCAACTACAAATTCTTCCCCCAAACACTGGCTTATTGAATAGGTATTTAAGAGCCGAATGATATGTAACCATCTTGAAATGTTTTCCCAGTAAGTAATTTCTGAACTTATGGAGTGCATAAACCATAGCTAGACCTTCTCTTTCTTTGTTATTGTAATTCTGCTTCGATTTTGACAATTTTCTACTAGAAAATGCTATAGGATGGTCCAATTCCCATGTTCCTAGTTGTGCCAGAATAGCTCCAAGTGTTATAGTTGATGCATCTACATGCACATGAAATGTATTTTCCCAATATGGGAATACTAGTATTGGCATTTTTAACATCTTCTCTTTTAGAGTGTCCAATCCTCGTTGACAGTCTTCATTCCACTGAAATTTACTATTTTTCCTCAATAGTTTCTCCATTGGTGCAATGATCTGTGCATACCCTTTTATGAATTTCCTGTAATTTATTATGTTTCCCAATGTTGCTCTCAATTGACATACTGACTTTGGTGGTGGTAAATTGACAATTACTACAATCTTGGCAGGATATACTAACAAGCCTTGTTTGCACAGTATATGGCCCAATAGTATCCCAAAAGGTGTCCCAAATATGCACTTCTTGATATTTAGTGATATCTGACACTTCTTGCATCTTTCTAACACCAACCTTAACACCTCTACATGGTCCTTCAACAGACTGTATATTATCCAATCATCCATGTATACTTCTAAAAACTAATGGATGAATTCTTTAAAAGAAACTATGACTACTCTTGAGAATATAGTTGGTGCATTCTTCATCCCAAAAGGCATGACAGTGTACTGGTAGGATCCCCATTCTATAGAAAAGTGGTATTTTACCTGTTAGTACTAGGAATCACCTTCAGATTGCATGGAAGGCAAGCCCAATACCCATCAGGTTTATATGTGAATGTGAGAGTGTTTTGTAGGGTCAAATGGAAAAGGACTCAAAATGGTAATGTTCCAACTCAGATAACAAGGCTAGCTTGCATGAGAAATCAAGGTCTTGGCTAACTTCAATCAATAATTGGGAGTGAATATGAATATAAGGAAGACTTTAAAGAGAAGGATGTAGGGGCTGCTATAAACATCAGGTATATAAAAGCCCAAGGAAGAAAACTTCTTAATACAAGATCTTCTTAAACTCAAAAACTAAGGAAGCTAAATAAACATCCTGATAATAATATCATCAAACATCCATCATAACATCACCACAATCATTCATGTGAATCATTCAAAGCATGAACATTTAGCATTAGAAACAAATAAGTTGAAAGAGAAGTCGATTTCTGTTAGTCAAAATGTCTTAAGTCCAGTACATAGCCAAATCACAGTCACTTCATCAAAATATTACAGTCTAAGGGAGCCTTGCTCAACCATCCGAAACTACTAAAGCATTTCAACTATCTATTTATAGCAAGAGGGAGGCAACAACTGGAGGTACGAGTTGGTCTCCTTCCCTTGAAAATCTATAAACATTTATTTGATCTAAAAACTTATTTAACAACCTATTCTATAAAGCAGGAAAATGTTGGTGACTAATCCAACCAAGCTTCAAACCGATTTGATTCCTTCTTACTATGCAAATCCTTGTTTTCCATGTGTATTTCAAAAGCATGTGGTTTTCCTCATGATGACAGCTGTTGTTTCTACAATCTTCTCCATCATCATATATCCAAAAAGTTGTTATCTTATCCCTCCTGAATCCTTGGTGTCTGTAGGTAGCTTCTTTAGGTAGCAATCTGAGTAGCGTATTTCACAACTGGACAAGTAGAAAATGTAGCACACTTAGGTAGTGTCATTGTGTTGCGTATATGTGAAAACCTTTGTTCTCTGTGAAATATTAGGTAGCGCCTTTACGTAGCACCACTGTGTTATGCCTGTATGCAGACTTTGTTCTCTATGAAATATTAGGTAGCAGCTTTACGTAGCACCACTTTGCTGCGTTTGTGTGCAAGCTTATTCTCTACCAAATACTAGGTAGTGCCTGTAGGTAGTGCCACTTATGCTACATTTGTGTGCAGGTTTAGGTATCATTGTCAAAAAAATGCAGTGCCTCCAATATTGAACGTCTGTAGAGCAAGTAGTGTCCTTTCATAATGTCAAACCCATTATACTTAGGTGTCTTGGCAATACTGTAGGTAGTGCATTTTACCATTGAGTGAGTTAGCACTTAGCAAAATCCCAAAAATATGATAGTTAAATGCTTAGAAGCATGTATAGATGGCAAAGGTAATATTTGAAAGACAGTTTACCCTCTCAAAAAGGAAACATCCTAAAAAATGGGGCTCACTTTTCATCATCTATTTTGTTACCTTGACACTCAACCTCACACTCTTTTTGGTAGAAGGATGATCTTCATTTGGCACAACATGCTTATTTTTCTTAGCCATGATTGGATTTTTCAGAGGGGCTGATATTTCCTTGACTACTGATGTCTCTTTCTCAATGGTAGCTTCAACCAATACCTATAAATTTCTTTGGGCTACCTCATCTTGAAAGTGTTGCAACTATGCCTTTAACTTCCTATTCTGAGACTACAAACCTCTATTCTACCTATAAAGGTTTTGGAGCTGCCTATGAAGGGGCTAGGCCTTTGTTGTTGCAAACCTTTCTAGGTCAAGGGTATGTGTGTAGCCATCCATGAGCTCTTTCATCTGAGCCTTGTGAATCATATATTATTCTTTAATATGAGATAGCTCCTTCCTAGCATCCCTAAGATTCTTGATGAGTCTTTTGAAGGTTTTATTGTCAGGAGGAGCAGTAACATGCACAATCTCAATAGTTTTTTTCTCAGTCTCCTCTTCCACTTGCATGGGAAGTTCCTTGTCTACTTCATCAGATTTCTAGATGGCTTTGCTTTTACCCTTCTCCATCTGCATGGGGGCTTCTTCCTTTCTTTCCACAGGCCTTTCAAAGTCTTTCACAGAGGTTTCATATTTCTTCTCCAAAGGTATTTTAGTACCTTTACCCTTCCTTTTCTATATAGGGGCTTCTTGTTTCTCTTCCATGGGATTTCCAATGCCTTTACCCTTCTTCTTTTGAATAGGGGTTTCTAGTAAATACTTCTCTTTGAAAACCTCCTTAGGAATTGATGACCTTGTGAAAGGTCTTTTACCCTTGATTTTGATTGCTGGAGGAGAAGAGGGGAAGAGTAGCTTCTTTCCTTTATTGGATGTAGCTTTGGTAGAAGATGGTACCTATTCTAACCTTGGTGGAGGAGGTGGTGAAAAATCTCTTTGTGGGGAAGGACAAACTTCCTCCTCATCTCCTGTAACCTGCTTGCTGACCTATGAAACTTGAATAGGGGCTCTTCCCTTTCTCTTCCTACTAGTTCCTTCTTTAGTAGCACTAGTGGGTGATAAAGGGCTTACCTTATGTGATTGAAGATTTGATACTAGATCCAACTTGAAATGAGAAGTAACAAAAAAATTCTCCCATGAAATCTCTTTCTTCACCAATTCCTCAGAGACTAGCATCCTGATCAATCTAGAGTGGAAAATGATAGAATCCACATCCTTAGATTTGGCTTGAATCCTGTCTGACATATTACCTATGCTCCTTAACAGATAATATGGAATATTCATCTCAACCTTACCAATAAAATGTAGCAAAAGTATTATATGGTACTGGTACAATGTGTTAAATCTCCCTTCACATGTAAAATATCTCTGTATGATCTTCAATATTTTGTCAACTGTTCAATCAATTGATTTCTTGGCATACTTTTAGACAGATCATTGGCTTGATATTCAGGTTTAAAGAGATCTTTAGCATATGATGAACTCAAAACCATGGCTTTGACCCACTTTTCACCTTTAATGGGGATTCTTGTTGCAGCTGAGATAGAGGATTCAGTTGCCTCAAATTCCAAATCTCCAACCTTGGTTTTCCTGCCATTGAAATGTAATGAAAACTGTCTTGCTACCTCTGAAAGACCTCTCTTGCCATGGGCTTTGTATCAAAAAGATGCATGTTCACAGGTTTTGTCCTAACCACCTTGCCACATTTGTGTGTCTTCCTCGATTGAGGAGTCTCCATGGTTTAGAATGAGAGCCTTTAAAGTCTTATAGGATAGTAATAACTAGGAAGGCTTTAAATCGGGCTTCAAATGTGCAAGGATGACCTTTTAAAATAAACTGGTGCTAGTAAGCCAAGCTTGACTGTGGGAATTACACCCTTAGAATTGAACAAGTATTTGAGAGTGTAGACAATGAGGGGGTAATCCAAAATTGGCCTTTTGAAACTGAGTGAAAACGCTTAACTCCAAGATAAAAGGAAGCAGGGGAGGCATAGAGGTTTTAAGAAGCACCTCTGGGTAGCACAACGCATATGCATAGAATAGGATATTTAAGAGCTTGCAACTTCAATGGTTATGGTAGACAATAGTAATCGTATCTAGATACAAGTAATGGAGTTTACAGATCTAAAAAAGAGGGAAGACAAGGCTATCATGCAAAGACGAGTCCCTTACAATTGTGCAAGCTTGACAAACCAAAACCTGAGCGAAAATTTCTTGTGGAAATTAATATGTAGAGGAGGCAACATGGGATACCTATGGATTAGACACTTGTTGGAATCTTCAATGAAATTTCAGGATGAAATTGCAAAATCTTCGGCCCTCGAATCTACTTCAACATCAAATTTGGTTGCATTGTTGTTGCCTGATCAGAACTTGTGAATTTGGCAACGCATTACTATTGAGTTTTTTTAAAATAATAAACCATTACCAGGGATCGTAAATGCAATATCTTGAAGGCATATTTAACCTACTCCTGGCATTGAAAACAAGGAACCTGACATTAGTCCTAACAATCATGAATCGTGGTGGAAGTATGATGAACGCGAAAGGCTCTACAGAACTTCCTGATGAGTGGGTAGCGCTCCAAATCAAAAAATGATTGGATAGGTAAGAAAGGATAATGAGGCATGCCTACGAGGTCATGAGTGAGGAAAATGGTATGTCACATTAGTCTAATCATGAGAGGGATTGACCTAGAGACAAGTCATGAAGGGGACCAAACATTAAGTCATGAGATAAAATGGTTCTAAGACCGAAAAATCAATTTGAGGATCAAGCATGAGCTATGACTCAAAAGTTTATTTATCTAAGGGGACCTAACAAACATAACTTTAAAGGGATGAAAATTAAAAATTAAAATCTAAGGCTTAAAAAAGGATTAAAACAAATTAAAAGACCCAAGGCAATTTAGTGTGATAACAGTACCCATCTTCTGGGGATATCTTGATTTGATGGTAACCTGAGAATCCATCCGTGAATGAGTATGCTTCATGGCCTCCTACATTTTCCAATACCTCATCTGTGAAAGGGGTAGGGAAAGGGTCATGAAGGAAAGCCTCATTCAACTTCCTCAAGTTGACACATATCCTTATCCCTCCCTGCTTAGTCTCCTGAACTACCATAGGGATGACCCATTTAGATTCCTCCACTAGTTCTATGATTCCATCCTCCAACATCTTGTCAATTTCTACTTTTAATTTCTACTTATAGATTGGGTTTAGTCTATATGGTCATTTCCTGACTAGTCTAGCCTCATATTTGAGAGGTATCTTCATCTCTCCTAGCTCTCCTGCTATGCCTTTCATATCTGTAAAGGTTGTTGGGAACGGGTCATTGTACTTGTGCAGTAACTCTGTTATGATTTCTACTATTTGCTCATCCTAGTAGTCTCTAATGCTTTCCATTTTGGGATTCTCAATTGTCCCAATGTTGACTTTCTTCACCTTGATCGGTGCAACAAACACTTTTGATTCTAGAGGTGGAACTTCCACCCCTCTTTCACCTTCAAATTTTGTTATCTGAATGTTGCGTGGGTCCTCTTCATTTGGTGCTTCTTCCTACACATGGTAGCATGACAATAGTTCTTTCACTGTCTGTATGTTCTGTTGTTGATCTTATGTCATCAGTTCAACTTCTGGTTCCTTAATGAATATTACCCCTCTGATCTGTTTGAGTGATGAATCTATGTTGGGATTCTCATGATCAAATGAGAACGTGACTGTAAAAATTTGTTGTAATATTGTCCATTCTGCAGTTCCTCTGCACAGTTCCCGGTCTACATACTAGTTTTCTGGGATTCCTTCCAGTGTATGAATAAAGTGATGAGGCCATTCCTCTGGTGGTGTCATCGTCCATAATGTTCTTCACTTCTCCAAGTGTTCCAAATGTGACCCGTGTCCATTATATCTCTACATCATTCTTCTCTTCTTCTCTATGCCGAACCTAATGCGCAGTAATCATTTTCATTGGTACTAGTCCCTAACGGTCTCTTTGTGCGCACCCCACTATATTGCAGGTGTTGCCTTGAGTGCTATGTCCAGAGCTAAGAGTCTCTGGTTTGGTAACACTTCATCTTCATATCTTGTTAGGAATTCTTCTAAGTCATTCACCCCATGAAAGCTAGGAGTTTTTACTATCTCGGTACCTACCCATCTTACTATGTTGTCTATTCTTGCGCAGCATCTTCTTGTGGAGACTTCATGTAATATTTGCTACTAATTTTTCAACCCTGTATCTGAGTCTGACTCACATGACGTAATAATTCTCCAACTAAGTACTCCATCTACAGTTGGATTCACATAATCTTCTTATCGTGTGGTGGTTCTATATTGCTGGTTAATTTCCTCTAGGTCCAAGCAAGTGGGTTCTACAACCCTTTATCCTTTTGATGGATCTAATGTCACAATGAATCTATATTCTCCTTACTTGAATGTCATCTTCCTCATCTTTAAATTGATTATGGCCTGATTTTCAAATGCCCAATCCAGGCCAAGCAATGTTGGATAAGCTATTGTGCCATCCACTATTTCTGTTACTTTGAAGTATGCCTTAGAACTACTGTCACACCCTTTAATCTTCCAATTGGTATAACTCTGTGTTGATTTTCTAGTTTCAGTTGAACAAGTGAATATCCTAATGTGGGCTCTCCCATACATTTCCATGTCTTTGTGGGTAACACATTCACCTAAGAGCCTAAATCCAGTATGATGACCCCCATATTGAAATCTCCAATGTAAGAATTTAATCTAAATTCCCTGCTTTTCTTCCTTGTATGCAGGTGATTGACTTTTTCCTGTTCTAATTTCCCCTCTACCTCTGAGTTACATATTTCTAGCATATTTTGCAAAATTTTAATAGATGATTGGTCGTTTAATAGCTTAACACAAGGTTGTAGAAAAACCTTTATGGTACTTACTTGTCCTATAGGTTGTGCTTCATTAGTATGATCCAGTAATGAATGCATATCATACGTTGGTATGTCCTGAGTATGTTGCATAGTTGATGTATATGCAATATCTGGCTTCAAGAACTCTTGTCTGGATTTCTTGAATATCTCCTTTTCATTCTGTGCATAAAAATTCTTCTGTGGTTCGACATTCTTCTTCACCCATTGGTGTTGTGTTGGATCTTGTCTTACTATGTCATTTCCTATCTTATCTCCTCCACACATAACTATGTTGATATTTCTTCCATCCTCCCTTTCTTCTGAAAAAATCCATTGAACATTTTGATTGTTTTGATTTCTCCTTTCTTGGATCTTCCCTAATAGTGTCGAACAGTCTTCTGTGTCATGATATGATGCGCAACAATACATACAGGTCATTGGTGGAAGTGGACATTCTCTTTCATAATGTCCTGGTTGTTGACAATTATGACACACCATCGGTCCTCTGCCTCTTCCAAAGCCTCCTCTACCTCATCCTCCACCTCTATTGCTAGCTTGATCTCCTCGCAGTGCATTGTACTAGGGTGTCTGATTATACTACGCGAAATTATACTGTGGTTGTGCAGTGTTATATTGTTGTTGCACAATGTTATATGGGGTTGGTACTTGGTTGAATTGTGGTGCAACTTTCCCTATCATCATCTCTTCCTGCACCCTATAGGTATCTGATGTTCATTCCCTCATCAACTTCATTATCTTTCAATATTTTTCATCATGGCCTACTAACTTGCAAAAGTTGCAATATGAACTCTTAGGCATTGTCTGGTATTTCTGCATCATTGGACAATGATATGGATCATTCCTATGTATCTTACAGATCTCACACCATAGTCCTCCTGATGGCAAAGGGTTTGGTAGTCATGTTTCCATGTACTGCGTGAATGTTTGGCCATTCATTCTTGTGGTGTCCTTATGTCCTATATGTGGTACACCAAACAAATTCTCTTTTTTCCTTACCCATGTTCTAGTTTATATTAAATGTTAATTTCTTCATATCCTCCTTCATCTCCTCTATGGATGGATATATCTTTTGATATTAGTTCTCTTCCAGTTGTAGGGTTTCCTGAAGAGCCTATGCTTGGGTCTGAAATTTTTGTTGTCTCAAAGGGTATTTCAAATGTGGTAGCAGTGAGTTGATAAATAGATGCCTATGTTGCCTGTCTGTCATGGCATACTTTAGTTTTCCCTTAAATCGTTTGAATTTTTGGTCAATCTCCCACACATATTCTCCTGGTTTCTATCTAATATCTATCATATCATTCATGTATTGATCCTCTGAGCCAGGCTTCTGGAATTCATTTATTAGTAGCTTCTTGATATCCACAATCGTTATTGTTTTCCCTGGTGGACTCTTTGTAGCTAAGCTCATGTACCAATCCAGTGCGCGGTCTCTTAGCGTGATGACTAACTGCGCAAGTTTAGTTTCTTCATCCATGATCTATTTTGCTTCCTAGATATTTCAACAATTGAACAAGTGTTTCTCGGGGTCCTCCAACACCTCTCCCTTAAACTATGGTAATATGATGGTGGGATCATGTCCTGCCATATTGAATGTTGAACTACTACCTCCACGCAGTGTAGATACTTGGCTACCACTTCCTGAACTAGCTAATCCAGTTGCTTCTCCTTGACTATATGTACTTCCTTTTGTCTTCCTTCCCCCAAAATTCGGTTGTCTAAATGGTGGTGTTCTTATTGGTGTATTATTCCAACATGGGTTTATGGGTTCCACACTGACATTGATAAGGATATTAGTGTTTCCTTCTGTTCCTGTTCTTGGACCTCTTGTCTTTCTTTCATATGTCACTCGTAGGATTTCCTCAATCTGCTCCATATCCTGAAGATCCTCTACTTCTTCTTCATCACTTGCCAAGCCTTCCCTCACGACTATGGCTCTCTTCTTGTTGTTCATATTATATTGTTAGGGTACTCCACTACGTGTTCTTCCAGTTGTTGCCATGATTTTCTTGATTTGGTCTTCGTCCATCATGATTGGATCCAAGGCCTCCTCCTTTCCTCTATCCATTTCTTCCTCCATTTCTTCGTCTCTTGTCAGTGCTTCCCCCCTTCCCCCATGCACGCAGGGAAGTTTAGTTGTCCGAGGCTATTGTCATTACACCCTTGTTATATAGTAATATCTTAATGGAAGTATATATTGATATGATATAACTACCTCTAGGTCCCTTCAGGAACTCTTGATCTGCTGCATTGTAAGACTTTGCAGTATCTACTAAAAATTCTGTGATAAATCCTGCAACAATGTTGTCTAACCCGAAATCTAATGCGCACGTAAATTTATTGTCAACTTGTTGTAATTGCACTATCTCCACATGATTCCACTCTAGATTTATGATCCAATTTCTAGGGTGGTTTTATTTCATCCTCAATATTCACTCCTGCAACACATGCGGGAAATCACAGAAAAATACTTCACGTGAGTCGCTAAATACATACTTGTACAAGTATTTGTACAGTGTTAACTTCCAGTTTCTATTATCTTTCTGCGTAAACTCCAACTCCTTTGTTTTCAACTAGTTCTCGATTTCTATCTTCGTTGGGTTCCACGGTCTCAACATCCCCTTTTATATTCTCATTTTGTCACCAGATATGACATTCTTTTTATGCTTCTTCAACATATCTTATTCACTTAATCCCATTCTATTCCAACCGGCAACAGAACCATTTTTTGGCTTAGCTATTTTATCTACTCTGATATTACCTTACTATCATAGGTTGACCTAGGTTCAAATTTAACAAGCTTCCAACAAAATCCCTCTAAACCAGAAGGCAGTGCGGTACACAGGGTGCATTGCATAGTCTAACCTGATATAGTTCTATGGGTGGCTGAAATACTCAGATGCTTGTAGCCTGGAAATAAGTGGGGATCTATAATCGTACCTTGTGATCTTCATTAAATTAGTCTAATATCTTAATTAATTAGTCACTCTTACTCATGCATGTGAAATATAAGATCTAACTATTTCCTTCATTCATTTATCTAACATTTAATCATTATCAACAATGGAGATGCATAACATTCAGTCACATAACACAAGTTCTATCGTGGTTCATCCCCTCCCGGGATATGTCCACAAAGATTTATCTCTCAATATCTTTTATTATGTCTCAACAATATATCGCGTCGCGTGTGTTTATAGTCTTGGATCTTACAATCTCAATAGGCTTCCTGATCCCTGTGAGGATGATTAAATTTCACCAGGCTCCTCAACCTACGATCTAAACCTATGGATCGAGTTTCTCTACTCATCTCTAGCTTACCAACTTACAAAATTTTGTAGTTCTATCATTTCTCACCCTCCTCCCTCTCCTTCCTAGACCTCCTAGGTACTACTTATACATATTCTTGGCTTATCAACCATTACAATATCTTGCAAAAACCCTAACCCTAATGTAGTTAGGTCTCCCTTGCATGTGTGCCTCGCATGCTTCCTTTGCATGTGCTACTTTTCCTTCCAGCTGTCTTTTCTTCCACTGCGTGCTTTTCTCTCCAAAAATGGAATTTTCCCCCAAATGGTCCTGCGTCCAATAGGTACCCGTTCGAGTAGTACCGCATTAGACAACACATGTACATGACCATTCACTCCCATGTACCCTCAGGTATATAGGGAGTCCCATAGGTCTCCTGAAAGTAGCTATAGATTCTCCTATCAACTACCTGACCACTATAGTGGCATCTAGAACAACACTTAGGAAGACTACTCTCGCATACCTAGGTAATCGAGTAGTACAACTAAGGTTATGATTGAGCCTCTTTAGTTAGATCCCTGAGATATTGGGTTGTGTACTATTGTTGCAACCCATCGGTATATCAGAGAGCTATAGCATAAGGAAAAATATTTTTCGTAGGAACCCTCAAAACCCTAACCCTTGCTACCATAATAGAAATGAACAAAAATAGAGGGAAATTTTGCAGCACAACCCTACCTCTTGCATCTAGGTTGCAAACTTACTACACAATTTTAACTATTGAAAATTTGGGCATTTTTTTACTGCGGTATTATTTAGACCTAAGTATAACTCCATGGGAGTTAAAACAAAATAGTATAGTGGTCCCATCGCCATCCTTATTTGGGACCCATCCCACTATATTTCTCTCTTCGCACTAATACCAGTGGTACCCACCACTTATAAACCTTTTTTTGTGGACCCATCCACTCTCCCCAACACCCTTATTTGGGATCTATTCCATTGCATTCCTACATAGTGGTACCCCTCACCTATAACACATTTATGTGTGGATCCACTAGCCCACTTATTGCTCACTTACCTCCCAAATATCCCACACACATAACAAATAAGTTGGAAACGACATCCTTGTCTTGCAAAATGACAACAACTAGAATAATATTGACATCAAGAACAACAATTCCAATGTTTGTTCCCTCATTTCCAAAGTTGAGAACCTCACTACCCAATTTGACTCCCTCTCTAACAACTTCACATCCTTTTCTGAAGAGATTAAAATATGGATGATCCAATTTTGAGCCCTTGCCTCCTCTAAACAACCTTCACAACTAGAAGGTGTTGACTCCTCCCATACCATGTCCTTTCATTCCAACCCCCTTCATCGTGATGTTAATTTTTCACATGCAACTCTATGTGACTAATTTTCAGATTTGAAAATTGTTTCCTAGTGAACTAATAGTAAACCCTAGTTGTTATCACTGAACAATTTTACACTAAAAATACTTGAATAAAAATATATGCAGTGGTAAAAAAAATATTAGAGATGAATCATCAACACACATGAGATGCAAATTTTTTGTTCTGTAACCTTTTCAATTTCAGAAATTCTAAGGGAAAAACCATCCCTCCCAACCAATACAGTTTCACCAAAATCTGAGAACAACCTTGTCCTCCAATAACTAGAAAAATCAGAAGACAAACCTCAACAAATCCCTGGAAATTTCCTCTGCCCACAAATCTATTGTAGACCACCTGTATGGCCTGTGGACATCACCTGCACTACCATTGACATCAGTCTCTATGGATATGCTCATGCCCAGAAACCCTTGTACGTTTGTATGTAATTCACCTTACTGCAACCCACATACATACGTAATTGTGCCCACTGCAACCCACGTACATACGTGATTGTTCCCACTGAAACCCATGTATATGTGATTCACCTTATTGAAACCTGCGTACATACATGATTGTGCCCACTACAACCTGCGTACATACAACATTCACCTTCCTGCAATTCGTGTACAAGTACATAAATTTTTTATGAACACCTCCGTACAATTCTCTCTCTTTGACTTCCTCTCTCCTAAGATATATTTTCCAGAGTTATAGACCTTCTCTTTCTAAAATCACTATGCTCCTTGGCACAAGTTCAAACTTAGTTATGCAAAATCCATCATGTCTCTACACACTCTACACAATATGAAATTTCACAGTGACCTCTCTCTTTTATATACAAGTCTTAGGGGTCAACATAGAAGCCCCTCCACAAGTCAACATCAAATTAGACTTTCTTGAGGGTGTGAAGCCCCAACACAAACCCACAAATCCCACCACCAAACCCTCAATCCCCATATTCATTCTAATGGTGTTTTTCTCCAAATGAAGAGTTTAATTTGGTGCCCACGATGATTTATGAATTCCCAACACCTAGGGCACATGAGAATACATGCCTGAAGCTACAAAAATCATCACTCCCTCTTAGCGAGGGAGGTATTCTCACCACACTCCAAAATCACTTGGAAATATCTTTGTCTCCCATCCTAGGAGTATCATTGTCTCCTACATTGGATCTTCTACCACAACTTCTCTCCAATCCTCCTGATTGGTTGCCCCCTCTATCACCGAATACAATCCTATTGTTGGGCATGATCCCTCCATGGAAGACACACTGCTCCTAGAAGTCTCCCACTCCTAAGCATCCTTCCTAGCCATATCAACCCATGACACCCTCCTGATAGTCTTGGAATATGCCTCCCTCACATCTGTACCTGAAGTTTGGCTCCCTCTAAATCGATGACTCTCCCTTTGACCCTTTGTCTCCCTCTAAAGTCATAATTCCTCTAAATCTATTAACTTCCTACAAATTTAGGCTCCTAATGTGTATGTACAATATCCAGATCCATCTACTCCATGTCCATTGTCCTCTACAAAGTCCTAAGAGGTTACTCCTCCCCACTAAAATCTAAGAGATGACTCCCTCTAAAATCTCACTCCCTCTGAGCCTGTACCATTGGTGGAGCTACATGTTTCACCAATGGTGGAGCTGCATTCTTCACCACTAGTGGAGCTACCTGATTCACCATTGGTGAAGATACCTTCTCCCTCTATACATGTTTTTTTGTTGGGGCCACCTGCCTCACCACTGGTGGAGATACCTACTACTCCTCATCTATCTCTCTACTCTTGCTAGTCACAACACACATAAGCTAGTCCCTCAACCTATATACTTTTCCCTCTCTAACTCTAGGACCATTTTTATGCCTCGGATAGATCTTATGGGAATCCAATAACACTTGTCCATCCCGAAACAACACTACATATCCCTAATCCTAAATCGTTGAGTCTAGGAACACACCCTTGGCACCCATAACACATTTTCCACTTACAACACATCCCCTAACTTCATCAGGAATACCATTTATTTAGATCCATGTACTACATGCCTAGTCCTCGTACCAAGCTCCTTGTACATACCCAAGTCATACACTATGAAGCTCATAAACTAATCATGTGCCCCTGTCATGTGTCGATGGATACCACTATATAAGAACCATGCAATCCTCCAAGGCAATCATCCTACTTACCCAAGTCATCCAATGAAAATCCGCCCAAGTCCATCATCCAAGTCACCAAACTTTCTTTGTCTACACACATTTTGCAACTGAACCTATGTCCTCTCTTTGAATAGTCTCAAGATGCGGATGGAAACTTAGTCTAGTCCACTCTAGACCTCTGCAAATCATCTATGGAAGTGTCCTCATCCTTCTGGGTCAAATGCCTCATACATTGTCATACCTCGACAATGTGAAACTCTCTGGCCCAATGAAGACTCTATATCGTCAACCCAATATACACACGAAGCCATATAATCTATTCAAAAGCATCCAAGCTGCACCCATCATAACTCACTGTGAAAATCTACTGGAATTCCATCCACGAGGTTGGAAACCTACCACACAATATACTGTTGTGATTCAGGATCTCCAACAATCCAAAAAAACTCTCAACTTTCCACACCACCGATTTGCAATAGTCCACAACTCCTTGTATGGAAAGTCTACTCCATGTCTCAAACCAGAGACCATCTAACATGTCTCCACCTGCAACCGTCAATGTAGCTCCCTCTCAGAGATAACTCCTCAACACTTTTACAACTCCCCATCAGAGTTTTCACATGTGACCTGCCTAGAAAAAGAACAAGAACAACACTCTTCTAGTGTTGTATCCAAAAAAATTGTCTCAAATATGATCCCCTTCTCTTAAGATCCCAAGCTTCGATACCATGTCAAATTTTCACATGAAAATCTATGTGACTAATTTTCAAATCTCAAAATTGCTTCCTAGTGAAATAACAGTAAACCCTAACTATTATCACCCCACAATTTTACACTAAAAATAATTGATTGAAAATATATGCAGAGGAAACAACAATATCATAGATGAATCATCAACACACATGAGACACAATTTTTTTGTTCTATAACCTTTTCAAATTCAAAACTTCTAAAGGAAAAAACAACCCTCCCAACCAATACAATTTCACCAAAATTTGAGGACAACCTTGTCCTCTAATAACTAGAAAAATTAGAAGACCAAACTTCAACAAATACCTGGAAATTTACTATGCCCACAAATATGTTGCAGACCACTTGTATGACTTGTTGATGTCACGTGCACTAATATTGACATAATCCTGTAAGGATTTTCTCCTTCTTAGAAACCCTTGTATGATTGTACGCAATTCACCTTAGTACAAACCGCATACATACATGATTGTTCCAAATGCAACCTGTGTATACGCAATTCACCTTACTGCAACCTATGTACATATGTGACTATGTTCACTACAACCCACGTAAATACATGATTCACCTTCCTACAATCCACATACAAGTATAGAAAATTTGTGCATAAACCTTTGTACGATTCTCTCTATGTGGCTTCCTCTCTCCTAGGCTAGATTTTCCAGAGTTATAAACCTTCCCTTGTTAAAATCACCATGCTCCTTGGCACAAGTGAAGACTCACTTATGCCAACTCTATCATGTCTCCACACACAATACACAATATGAAATGTCACAATGAACTCTCTCCTTTATATACAAGTCTTAGGAGTCAACATAGAAGACCCTCCATAAGTCAACATCAAATTAGAATTTCTTGTGGGTGTGAAGCCCCAATGCAAACCCAAACATCCCACCAGCAAACCCATGAATCTGCAACTTCATTCCAATGGCATTTTTTTCCAAACAAAGAGTGTAATGTGGTGCCCATGACGATTCCACATGCCCAACACCTAGGGCACATGAGAATACCTACCTGAAGCTACAAAAATCAACACATGAACTGTCTCTTCCCAAAGTTGAGGTGAATAAATTTGATGGGTTGAATCTCATGGGCTGGTTCACTCAAATGGAACATTATTTCTCCTTGAATGGAATTACTGATGATTTGACCAAACTTCATATCGATGTTCTTCATTTGGATCCTGAACGATGGAAATGGTGGAAATAGCATAAAAATTCATGTTGAAGGTATATTTCTTAGACCTAATTTGTTGCATACCTTTATGAACACTTTGACACCAACACACATCATTTGGGTCATTTGACCAAACTTAAACATTATGGTACAATGGAAGAGTATATCATTGCTTTTGCATAATTGGCTTTCCCAACGGACGACATGCCTAACACCTTCTTTCGTGAATGCTTTATTAGTGGCCATAAGTATGACATATGATCCCATGTCCTAATGGATTGCCACTATACTTGGCTTGAAGCTACTCACTGCACCAAGGTAGCACAATAGGTAGTATTTTCCCAAATAAGAAAACCATCATGTATTACTCTCTCCCATTCTAAAAATCCCACCCCTCATTCCACTCCTCTTAAGATCCACAAATTAACCAGGGAAGAAATGGTTGAACGCCAACTAAAGGGTATTTTCTATAATTGTGATGAAAAATATTTTTCGGGGCACAAGTGTAAGGAGAAAAATATTTTTATGCCAATTTATGAGGATATTTATGAAGAGGATATCAATTTTTTCCATTTTGAAGATCTACTCCAAGTGATGATCATACCCCACCCTTTGATCCACCAGAAGTTGAACCACTTATCTCGCTAAATTCCCTAGTTGGTATCTCTGCTCCCCAATGTTAATATTATGGTAGCTTCGGGAGGTATGGACCTCTATGATGACCTATGACGGGATTAGAATCCTCCGGAAGGAAGCAAAGAATTGAATAAAACCCTAGAAAGGTTGTCAGCTGAACAAATATATTTATATTGAATTTATTGATGCCCAGAAAGAGAAGTCGGCCCAGTTAGACTGGTCAGGTCGGCCCCAGTTAGACTGGCCAGTCCACTATAAATACAGGGCGCCAGTTTCATTATTACACACTCTTAGAATTGCAGAGCCAGTTGTACGCACTGCAGTTGGCAGTTTTGTGCGCAGGTCTCTGGGGAAAGTGGTGCGCTTGTTCTGGGTGGGATCATCTGTTCAATTTTGTTTCTATTCTTTTGCTTGGTGCATTTAGCGTCATTTGGATATAGATTGCAGCTAGAATTCTCCTCTCGGTCAAGGTCAAGGTGCTCGGAGGGAGGCTTCGGCCTGTGGTTGGGAGACGAGGGTATCGTCGTGGTAAAACTAGCACACAATCCTTTATATTCTAACAGGTTATGGGCCCACACACCCTTCAGTCATCCTAAAACACTGGAAGGAAACATAACCGCTGGTAAAACGAGCACACAATCCTTTATATTCTAACAGGTTATGGGCCCACACACCCTTCATTCAACCTAAAATGCTGGAAGGAAACATAACCACTAAGTATTGAGCTCATTGAGGAACTGCCGCTAGGGTTACTAGCAGGAGAAACTTCCAAAGAACTGCAACTAGGGTTACTAGCAGTAGCAGTTGCAGAAACCCTAATTCTCAGATCCAGCACCTTGTGATGGAGCATCTCGCTCAAGGAGAAGAGATCCAGATGCGCCCTAACTCAACGCACCTATTGACTTTCTCAGAAGAGAGAAAAGACACAGTTGAAGTTTTGGATCAAGGCATGACTAGTTATCAGTCAACCAAAGACATGTGCGAAACAATCAGTCTCTTACATTACTCAGCACTTACCGGGACAATTGAAGACGATATGTGGATAATTGACAGTGGATCTTCCAGGAACATGATGGGAGATCAAGCTAGACTCTTAGATCTAAATGAGAGAAAGACATCGTACAAAGTGGAGCTTGGAGACAAAAGAACCTACCCCATCGAAGGATTTGGACAAGCCTCAATCAAATTGGAATCAGGTAATCATGTTCAC
>JZKD02S1673324.1:989950-1001096 GCA_000966675.3 Picea glauca
GATATTCAGAATGGGTGGCTAACTTGGTGCCAGTAAGGAAAAATAATGGAGAGATCCGACTCTGTGTAGACTTCAGAAATTTAAACCGGAGCTCACGGAAGGATAACTACCCCTTTCCAAAGATGGAACACATACTACAGAGAGTAACAGGAGCTTCCAGAATGTCCATGATTGGCAGTTTCTCTGGCTACAATCAGGTCTTTGTTCTGCCTGAAGACAGAGAGAAGACAGCATTCACCACTCCATGGGGCACATTCATGTATGCCAAGATGCCATTTGGACTTATGAATGCAGGGGAGACATTCTAGCGTGCCATGGACATAGCTTTCATTGGGGAAAAGGATAAATTGGTGGTCGTCTATCTGGATGACATCACAGTATTTTCAAAATCTGATGAAGAACACCGTCGCCACCTTAGGAAAGTTTTCTTGAAATGAAGAAAGTTTGGCATTTCATTAAACCCCAAGAAATCCTTATTCGCCATGCAAGAGGGAAAGTTACTAGGTCACATAGTATCAGCAGAAGGAGTCAGGATTGATCCCAGCAGAATTGAGGCAATACAAGCCCTATCAATCCCGAGGTCTAGGAAGGAGGTCCAATCTTTCCTCGGTAAAATTAATTTCCCAAGGAGGTTTGTGCCTAACTTTGCTGAGGAGGTAAATCTTATAATAGCCATGTTAAAGAAAGAAAATGAAGTAAGATGGACCCCTCAGTCGCGACATTCCTTTGAACAAATCAAGAAGGCCCTAACTGAATCTCCTGTGCTGATCAATCCTGATTATTCGAAGGATTTCCTTATTTTCTCCTTTTCCTCACCCGACACAGTGGCTGTTGTTCTATTACAGACAAATGACGGTGGGTTAGAACAACCTATTTCTTACTTCATCCGAGCATTAAGGGATGCCGAAGTCAGGTATAACACTATGGAAAAGCAGGCCTATGCTCTAGTAAAATCTCTCAAAGCTTTTAGAACCTATGTCCTGCAGTCAAAGATCATCACCTATGTCCCCTCTATTTCTTTCAAAGATATTCTTATTCAGCCTGACATAGACGGGAGAAGGAGTAAATGGATAGCCAAAATCCCGGAGTTCGACCTAGAAATAAGGCCCACCAAATTGATCAAAGGGCAAGGTTTAGCCAAGTTGTTGGCTGAATAAAATTGCCAAGCTTTGGGGATAAGTTTCATCCATGAATGCTCGGGTATTCAGCAGGATTGACTATCTGACATAGATCATCAAAGGGAGCCCCCATTGGCTCAATGTCCTTGGTATAAGGATGTCATATACTTTTTTCAAGCGCTGCGACCTCCAGACGACCTGCAAAGAAACAAGCAAGAGCTCTAAAGCTCAAAGAAATCAAATACTGCCTGATCGACCAAATATTATATTGGAAAGACCCCCTGGGGGTGCTTCTAAAATGTATAAGTCCATCAGATGCCGAGAAGGTCGTAGCTAAATTCCACAGCGGCCTGTGTGGAGGGCACCATTTCTGGAGAGCCACGGCCCACAAAATCCTCAAGGCTGGGTACTACTGGCCTACCTTGTTCACTGATATCTGCAAAGGGGTCAGAGCCTGCATCAAATGTCAAAAATTTGCAGGAAAGAAGTAGCTCAGGTCTCTACCATTAACTCTGGTAGTGGTTTCAGAGCCTTTTCAGCAATGGGGCCTGGATTTCATTGGGGAAATTCACCCTCCCTCTAGTGGGCAACATAGGTGGATCCTGACTGCTACAGATTTCTTTACCAAGTGGATTGAAGCTATTCCCACCAGGAGCACTTCCCACAAGGTAATCGTCGGATTCTTGGAGGACCTCATCACAAGGTTTGGCTGCCCAAATAAGATTGTCACTAATAATGCAGCTACTTTTGGGTCTGAATCATTAGCCTGGTTTTATGAGCAGTTTGGGATTAAGCTGATTCACTCCACCCTGTATTATCCGCAGGGCAATAGTCTAGCAGAGTCCTCCAACAAAAGTTTAATAAGAATCATCAAAAAGTTGTTGGAAGACAACCAAAGGGCTTGGAACTCGAAGCTCAAATTCGCCCTATGGGCTAATTGAGTGACTACAAAGAGAGCTACAGGTATGTCCCCTTTCCAGTTAGTCTACGGAGCCGAAGCTATTTTCCCTTCTCAGCTAGCCATCCCTATAGAGAAATTCCTCCAGGACTATCAGGAAGAGCCTGATGACATGGTCAGAAGGATTCATCAGTTAGTAGAGGTCCAACAGGCTAGGGAGCAGACATTAGACAGGATCCAGGACCATCAGCAGAAAATCAAGCAGGTCTTTGATAGGATGGCCAAGAAGGAGAGATTCCAGGTAGGAGACCTGGTATTGAAATGGGATTCTCCTAAACAAGATAAGGGCAAACACAACAAGTTTGAAGCTCTGTGGATTGGGACTTTCAGAATCTCCGAGGCTTTCTCGAACAACACATACAGGCTGCGAGATTTGGAAGGTGAAGAGGTTTTTGGCAGCCCAGTGAATGGGCATTTCCTAAAAAAATGTTTCGTTTGAATCTCAGATGACTCTTTTGTTTGTAAATATTGTCCTTTGTTTCTTAGTTCCTTTTCATTTTTATTTTCGCGGCCTAATAATGACTCCATAGCCCAATAGAAAGGTAATTGGAACTGCAGGAGGAGTTCTTAGAGCATCGCAGGGATGACTCTATCCCCCATGGAGCCTAATGTTAGTAACATTGTGGTATCGGGATTTTAAAGGGAGAGACAGCCGAGACCTTTCGAGCCTCGAAAGACCGATGGAATCCTAGCCATTGATTTTGGTAGGATGCGTGTCATACATCAGAAGGAAAGTTGGGATTTCAGTCCATCGGAGGATCAGAGTTTCTAAAGGCAAAGAACTCTTACATGAGTAAATCGTGATGCGCGATTTCCCGACTGAATTAGATCCATTTGTTAGCCGTGGCACGTGGCGAGAGATCCTGCAGAGTCGGGGATCGGGGATATGAAATCCCCATGCACCTAATAGTAGGAATCGCAAAATCTCGATACCCGATTTCCCGACGTTGCTACGAATCATAGTGGAAGATAGGTGGTAAGATTTTGAGTCAGGGAAGGGGCCATTGACATGTCAATGGCCATGAGCCATCGGGAATCAGAGAATCGCGACTCCCGGGCACTTGTGTATCGAGGCATCAAAAAAGCCGAAACCCCGACAGAGGTTCAGCTCAGGTCACATAAGAGGTGGTCATATGGATGATAATATAGCAAGGAGGGCTAACCCATGCACGTGCTCATCGGAGAATCGGTGATCGGGAATTCAAGAGTCAAGAACTCTTGACAGTAGAAATCGTGAAATCCCGATCCCCGATACAGAGTCAGGGATGACCATGGTCATGTGCTGGAGGCCGTGAAGATATTGGAAATGACCTGGGGATCAGGTTGTTGCAGCAGTGTTTCCCAAGGGAATTCAAGGAGCCGTTTTGGTTCAGCAGAAAAGGAGAAGGAAGGTAGGTGAAGCCTCACGTCACCCATTTATTGCAGAGTATGGAGGTTCCAGCTGGATTTTACCCAGGAGGGTCCCTTTGTACCGATTCTCTGCAGAAAGGTCACACCGAGTCTTCAACTCTCCAAGAGGGCCTGCGCACGCCAATTCAAACATTAAAAGAGGCTCAACTACCCCCTGGTGAGGGCCATTATGAATTGAAGAAGTATATGACAGGAGTCCAAAGGAAATATTTGATTGAGGAAACGAGCCCCCATTAAAAGTCCTGAGATATTGTTGGCGGGCGGATTTTGGCTGAAGTATATGTAGGCATTTTTTCCATTTTGTAAAGAATCGATGGTTGAGCTGAGCTCCCTGGTTGTAAAGTTTTAATGAAGCATTATTACTGTTATGTATGAAATTTGGATACTTCTTGCCTTATGAATGCCAGTTTCTATCATGCCTTTGTTTACACTGTATTAGAGCAGTTCGGAATTGGAGGATCAAGTCGAGCTGTAACTATTATAGGATGATGTTGTAATGGATCAATGTAATAGTTACAGAGCCTCTAATAAGTCCCTGTGATTTCCTTAATGCTGAACGACTTGGAATTGGAGGATCCAGTCAAGTCCTCTTTCAGTTTCTTGAAACCATGAACCAGGAGGATCCTATTTTCAGATCTTTCCTCTACAAACCGTTGCAAGCCTGATGCCCAGAGCTGTTTGTTCACTTTCTCTTAAGTCTTCCACCTGTTCATCTTTAAATCAACCCACTGGCAGAAGTTAGGATTCCAGATCTCTTCTGTTCTTTATGTACCAGACTCAGTCCTTGAGTTAGAATGATACCTCCTAGAGCCATTATCTCCATTTGATCACCCTTTATAAACAAATCGTGACATAAAAATGATGGGTGTTGGGCTCTGCTCCTGCAAGCAATCCAGGAGTGACTTCTGACACTAACACATCATACTCTGTTTCACCTTCAAAATCTGTTACTCATTTCATGTCATTGATGGGGGATACATCAAGGCCCTCCTGTGATGAGTTTTGTTCCATCGACTTCAGCTCATTATCCGAAAACAAGACTTAGAAATTCTTTGGTACCTTGGAACTTGCATTCCTCAATGGAAAGTTTCCTCACTTTTGACAGTGGGTTTACATCATTGACCCATGATCGAAATATTTCGTCGGATGTTTGACCTCAACTCATTCATTCACATTCGAAGGATTGTACTAGAGTACCTTGGGAGTCATTGACATTAATGGCGATTTCCCTCGCACTTGTTAACGGTTTCATCAATGACTGGTAATCAAGTGGTTTCTACCATGTTCGACTTCAACACATGTAATCACATGGTTAGATTCGTAATTTTGGGCGATGAGATTGAAGACCCTAGATATCATCTCTTTTTCCACGTTGTGATGGAATATGTATAATTTGTGACACATAGATCCACTTTGTATGCCTTGTGGCTATGTCGTCTCAATTTGAATTTTCTCGCATAGATCCACAGTGTATTCCTGGTGGCTATTCTATATTTTGACGGCATGGATCCACAGTGTATGATTGGTGGCCATGACCTATGCTTATAATGTCATCCGTTTGTGATATGAGTATGGGAATTCCTACCTCAGAATTAATATGATATTCTGTAGATGCTTGGTTGTTCACAGGATTCCAATTAGATGCGCTCCTAGTTTTCGACATACACACACATGCAATTTACAAAATATTTCGGCTGTCAGTGATTCCGGCCTCATACTTTGGGGGGCATTCTGTTACCCATGATTTTTGTCATTTTGATGATGGTGTACTCAGGCTCCTAATAAGAAATTTCTCCTGAGAAAAGTGACATTCATCTCTTCCTAGAAAACATATTTTTGAAGAGAGTTCACAGGTTGCTCATATCCTAGGGTGCGAGAATGACCCATTCTCGCAGGCTGCCTTCAGATAGGGTGCGAACTTCTTGCACTATGTACATAGCTAGGGTGAAAAATTCTTGCACTGTGCTACATAGCTAGGGTGCGAACTTGCTCTCAATCTTGGAAAAAGATGAAGTCTCGATGGTTCTAGAAGGGAATATTCTAGAATAATGGGTTGGCATTCTAATGGTTATCCTTTTACTGGTTTCCCTGATATTGTGAGATCATTCTTATCCAAGTAACCATCTCATCCTCTCCTATATATTGATGGAATTCTCATGGAAAAGGTTAAGCAAGATTCATTGGAGAATTGGTGAAAGAATTGTGTGAAGGACCTAACTTGAACAGGAGCTTGGAGACTATAGTAAGTCTATCAAGAGGAATTGGATCTTCTTCATATAAGGATCGAGCAAGTGTGTGTGTGTTGGAGCCAAGAGCCACCGAAAGGAAGCTTGCGACATCAAGGCAATCAGGTTGTATCTTCTACTTTCGATTAATATGATACAGTGGCATGTCCTTTTCTCATAAAATCATTCTTACTTTATTGTGTAATTTCTTGATCATACACATAAGTTGACGATTGAATATATTTTTCTATCTTCACTTTGGTTGGTTTGTGTTGTCTTGGTATTGATCTCACGAGATCACCGGAGAGAAACGGGAGCAACAGAGACCCTAGGAAGCGATATAAAGGTATGTTACTTGTTCCTCCCTACTAGCTAATTCAATGGTCATAACTTAGAGAAAGAGTCATGTCCTTTCCTGTTTTGTTCTAGATCCAGGTGGATCTAGGGAGAGCTGTTAGTGTCCACACCTACCAATTAGTTCGATAACAACCATTCTTGGTTTCTTCAAAAAAAAAACATAAGTATTATGTTATTTTTGTAGATGAATTTTCTCATAAATGTTGGATCTTCTTCATGCAGAAGAAGGATCAAACATTCTTAAAGTTCTGTGAGTTTAAAGCATTGGTGGAGAAATATTTGGGGAATCAAGTGAAGGCTCTGAGGAGAGATAATGGTGGATAATACATCTCTAATGAATTCAAAGACTTTTGCAACAAAGAAATAATTTGAAGAGAACTCATAGCACCTTATAACCCACAGGAAAATGGGGTCGTAGAGAGGAAGAACATAATGATCGTGGGTGCAGCATGAGCGATGTTGCATGATCAAGGCCTACCAATGCATTTGTGGGAAGAATCATGAATCATTGCAGTTTATGTGCAAAACCTTTGTCCTCATAGAGTACTTGGATTGAGTACACCTGAAGAATCTTTCACTAGTAAGAAGCCAAATGTTTCTCACTTTAAGATTTTTGGCTCATATATTTATGTGCATGTGACCAAGAATGCTAGGAAGAAGCTGGAGCCGACTGCTGAAGTTGGGATATTTGTGGGGTACATAGAAATGCCCCATAATTATCGTGTGTATTTTCTTAACAGTAAGATGACTATTATGCGATAGGATATAAAATTCGATGAGGGGAAAGTCATGCGGTTGTCGCTTGAGAGGGAGCTAGACTTACATGCAGAGGAGGAACTGTTGGTTCCCAAATATGAGTCTCAAGATGTGGATCAACCACATGAGGAGGCTCATGGAGTGGAGGAATCCACTCAAGAAGAGCCATCCATCAGAAATGGCAGAAAGCGCACCACGAAAGTTGATAGATTGAGACTAGATGTTGCATAGAATGTAGGAGCCCCTACTTCACAGTGCAAACAGAGACAGTCTCCTAATCGATTTACTGGATACATGGCTCTCATGAGAAAACGTATTATGAATGAACCATATTCCTTTCAGGAAGTAGTGCAGGATCCCACTTGGGTTGATTCTATGGTGGAGGAGTATGACTCCATTGTCAGAAATAGTGCATGGGAAATTGTTCCAAGACCGATCGACAAATCAATGGTAGGCTCGAGATGGATCTACAAGGTAAAGCAAGATGTTGATGGAAGTGTGGAGAAATAAAAGGCTAGGTTTGTGGCCCGGGGCTTCTCACAGATCGAGGGGATAGATTATGATGAGACCTTTTCACCTGTCACAAGGTACTCTTCCATAAGATCCATCCTTGCACTCTCAACGCAGATGGGATGGCACATTCATCATATGGATGTAAAAAAAATGTTTCTCAGTGGGATCATTGAGGAAGAAGTGTACATTAAGAATCTAGAAGGTTTTGAGACCTTTGATAGGGAGTCACATGTGTGCAGACTCAAGAGAGTGTTGTATGGGTTGAAGCAAGCACCCCGTTCTTGGTACATTTGAATAGACGTCTATTTCACCAGACTGGGCTTCACCAAAATTGAAGTGGATGAAAACCTATACCAAATTGTGGTGGAGGGTAAGATTTTAATCATTGATCTTTATGTTGATGATTTAATACTGACTGGTGATGAGCAGGTGATACACTCATGCAAGGAGGACCTTGCAAAGGAGTTTGAGATGAAGGATTTGGGCCTCCTTCATTATTTCCTTAGATTGGAAATATGGCAGTGAGATGGTGAAATTTTTGTGTCTCAAGGAAAGTATGCAAGGGAGATACTAAGTAAGTTTCACATGGAGGGTTGCAAACCCATGGATACTCCCTTTCCAGGAAACTGGAGGAAAGAGTATGCTACTTCTAGAGAGGTAGTGGATGCTACTATATATCGACAGTTAGTGGGTTCGCTAATGTATTTAGTGAACATGAGGCCAGACATTTTCTATGCAGTTAACCAACTGAGTCAAGCGATGGTTAAGGCTACCAAGATATTTTGGAAGGCGGGAAAGCATGTCCTAAGATACTTGAGGGGCACATCTGAGTATGGATTATGGTACAGATAGACAGATGAGGTGAAGTTGCATGGATTCACGGATGCATATTGGGTGGGCAGCCCAACGGACATAAAGAGCACATCAGGGGAGATCTTTAGTATCAGATCTACAGTTGTTTCTTGGTACAATAGGAAGCAGAGATCCGTGGCACTCAGTTCAGCGGAAGAAAAATACATGGAAGCAAGTCAAGGTACATGTGAGGCTATCTGGATGAGAAACATATTGGCTGGCTTGTTTGGTTCTCATTTAGATCTGACAGTGATTCATTGTGATAATAAAAGTTGCATTAAAATCTCGATTAATCATGTGTTTCATGATAGATCTAATCATATAGATATCTAGTATCATCATCTCAAATATTGTGTGCAACAAAAGATCATGTTGCTTCAGTACATTCCTACGAAATATCAGGATGCAGACATTCTAATGAAGGCACTCACCGGGAGAAAATTTGAATACCATAGAGACAGGATTAGGGTGAAGGATAATCCCTTTCTTGTTGAGAGGGAGTGTTGAGAATTCAACAAGAAATGTGTGTCTAATTTATTTTTCCCTTAAATAAATTGGACAATAAATGTTAATATATTATCTCATAATTACTTGAAAATAGTTAATTGAAATGGCAAATCAGTTAGCTATAGGAAATTTGAGTTCAAAGGTTGACTGGTGGGACATCCAAGTCGAATTAGTTGTAACTGAGTGATTCAAAGTTGTAACAGAGTTGGATGTGTAGTTATGTGAGTTATGAAGTAGTTTAACTCAGTTAAGTGAGTTAAGCTCAGTTGTACTAGTTGTAACTGAACTTACACTAGTGAGAGATCAGTGAATTAATCATTAATTAATTCACAATTAGTGGTATCATATGCAACTGAAGATTTAACATTATTAACTACTGTTGGAGACACCTACAACACTTAGGGGGGGGGGCGTGAATGAGTGTGGGGATATTTTTCCCAAAACTTCCCTCTTACACAAAAACTCCTTAGTTAACATTCAACATTTTCTCATTACTCATTGCTGTCATCTATTATCAATTATATGTGAATACATATCAACAACATATATCATCAACATATCATCAACAAATCATATCCACAAGGAACACAAAGAACACAATATGTATGTACATTTTTTCTTTTTATTATGGACTTCAATCCGGGGGTTTTTCAACAACAACTGAAAAGAGTACAACTCTACAAAAGAACCAAATATATATGCATGACTCAACTTACATTATTAGCACCAACTGAGATGAGGCAACAATCCTCAATACATAGCAATCTGTCAACATAAACAAGTGCATCAACCATGCACCAAACTATGCCAAACAAACTATACCATAAAAAAGTGCATACAACCATGTACCAAGTATATACCAATCATGTGTCAAATAATCATCAACAATGACTCATCAATATGTACCAACATCATCAACTATACACCTCATGTATGTGCCAATTCATCAATTGCTTGTCTCAACCATGACTAGTTTTGGATTAGTCAACAACCCCAACTTGAAATAATCATAACTTTGTACCTGTAATGAATAAAGATATGAAATTGATAAACAATGTTATGTATCATGTTTTATGCGATTAATCTAGGTTTCAGTACTTGGAACCTCTCAGAAAAGGCATTATAGAAAAAATGGCATACCTTGCTGAATTATGGCTTATTCTAGAGAGTGACCTTGTAGAGCGTGGATCGAACAAAATATTCATTGAATTGATATGAAACTATTAAAAAACATACTATAGCCTGTACCCTAACCAACACATTTCATCTCACTAAATTTTGATTTGTTACGAAGACATTATGATGTTTTTACCTGAAACACCTGGTTTTGACTAGTTTCAGGACTAGTCACAAACCCTATTTTACACAGAGTGTAACTCCTAAAATACAATGACCCACAAGATGAATTTTTTACCATAGATACTTGGGTATGTTTTCTCAATTTCATAGCAATTTCATGGTCTTAATCATTATATAAAAAACGTTATAGCGAAAATGGTGAGATGACCTATAAATAACATACCTTAGAAAGCACCATCAAAAGAATTTATCCTTCCTTGCATTTCGGGCTTCTTTTCTAAACCTTTCCTCAGAATTTTGGCCTAGATATCCTTGGTTACCTCAGAAACATACAGATATTCAATATTCTCAAGTGTGATTAAAATTAGAGAGCCTTTCCTCTTATTTATACTCTCCAAGCAGCTTCCTTAAAAACATCTTCTAGGTCACTTGGCCCCACTTTCTTTATTTTAGGGTTAACCCACTTCTAATTTCTCCATTAAATTTATTATTTAAGTAATTTATTTTGTATTCACTTTGAATTATATTACACTCATCACTTCACTTTATTATTCACTTTATTATTTACCTTTTAAAATCCCTTAAACCACTTTGACTACTTTGACCTTTTGGGGCTTCTAGATGACATGTGAGGGTCCTCCAACTTCGTAAGGCCATAACTCTCAAACCATGAGGAGTTATGTGATGTTCCAAATACCACCAGAAATGGCATGACATGTAATATTCATATAGAATATTATTGTATGAAAATATATCATAATTCATACCATTACTCATCAAACAAACTTGGGTCCATTACCCAAACCTGGGGTCTCCAACTTCTCATGGCCATAACTCTCTAACCGTGAGGATTTATGTGACATTCTACATACCACCAGAAATGGAATGAAAATCCCTATACATATAGGATAGTTTCACCAACAATTTCCTTGATCTTCATCTCATTATTCCACATACAAGCATGGGCTCTCCAACCATTCTTCTAGGATAACTCAATCCACAAAGAGTCTTCCTATGGGGGATTTCACCATAAGGAGACCACTTTGGAGTTCATCCATTTGTGCACCTTATCAATCATGATAAGACAATAATGATTCATCTATACATTTTTCCAACAATGCATCATATATCAATGAAACCACATCGATCCA
>JZKD02S1673325.1:5186-15846 GCA_000966675.3 Picea glauca
CATGGGATGCATTTGCCGCAAGCATGAACACAAGAAAGGAATATCTCACATTTGAAGAACTTTGGACTTGCTGTGCACAAGAAGAATCAAGGATTAGCACAAAAGAGAAATCCCATAATAAATACGATGATCAAGCCTTCACAACAAAAATTCAAGAATTTCAGGAATAAGAGGAAGTTTGGCCTAAGGAAGGAAACAGACGAAGCATCAGTTTCCGAAGAAAGGGAACCCTCAAAGAAGGCCAACTAGGATAAAACATACTTCTTCTTCTAAGACAAGGTAACAATATTCTTCATAATTCTTGTACATACCATGTTTACATAGTTTCTGTACATATCTTGCATCTCTATTTCTTAGAAGATAAGATGTTCAAGTGAAACAATACCTATGGAAGAATAACAAGATAAGGATTGCTATCACGATGACTACAAGTCAAGCAATACACATGAAAAGATGAAGTACATTGAAAATCCTTAGTAACAATTCCTGTGGAAGCTATTACATAAGTAACAACTGCAAGATAACCTGAAATCAGAATAAAACTTGAAGAAACCCAGAAGAAGTCAAAACATAAAGAAGTCATCAATCAAGAGGAAATTAGAAAAAGACTTGTGACACTTTGCAGAAGGCAATAAGGATGCAGACATAAGCATGGACTCTCTTAGATGGAGGGAGTTGATTACATAATTCCAAAAGAAGAGCATGCATTCATGCATGAAGCAAGGATTAGGAGGGAGCTAATCCTAAATGATTTGATCCATTGAGGATTATGAAGTATCTGCCCATGTTCTAATTGAAAGTAGTAGCTATGATAAACAACACGTGTTCATTTTGACTCTAGAAGAAGTCTTCTTTGAAAAGAAGCCTTAAAGTATCCTTGGTTGTCCATCTACATCCATGATCCTAAGATGAAAGGAAGAAGTTGGAATCTTCAAGGCATTTAGAAGACCCCATGGATGCAAGAGCTAAAGAGAGACATGAGGAAAAACATGAAGATTATGTTGCCGTCCTTATACACACCTACTAATGTGGAGAAGTCTCCAACCCACTTGGTGTGTCCTTAGAGGCACAATGCCTAAGTTCAAGCCCACTGTCACCTCGACTTGAACTTCTTCCGTCTAGGCTTACTCCTAGGAAGCCAAGGGGGTAGACCCTAGTTACTATGTGAATTATTAAATGAATTATAGGAGTTAATTTTCAAAGGTAAAGGGGAGCTAGCCTATATGAGAGGCAACAAATGTAATGCACATCTTTAATGAAAATCAACCCTTTCCCTAAGCTCAACTAAGATTAGTGCCTAAAGGTTGGGCAAGGAGTCAATTAAAGTTACAACAAAAGTATTAAGTACAATTATACAAGAAATAAACAATGCTATGGGATATCAACAATGAAATAAAGAAATTACTTTACACTTTAAATCAATCATGAATGTTATATAGAAATTGAAATACAACACGAGATATACATGTACTATGAAATGAACAACTAGATGATTATACAACTATATCCAAAAGAATAGAATATATTCTAGCTCAATAAGCAATGAAGCATTAATATATGAATTACTCACAATGAGAGTGATAGCTAGAAAAGGACTTGAAAAGTAAAGTTGCTTTGAAAGTAAAAGTATTTGAAAAGTAAATTGCTTTGAAAATGAGATTGCAAATGTTGTGAATGTAGTGTGTAGGTTGATTTTAATAGATTTTAGGTTTCTCTTTGACTAGGGGAATTAGATGTGATAGATACAAGCCTAAACTATGTGACTACCCCAAACCGTTATCCTCTCAACCAAAAGGAAGTGCTGGGTGCTCAATAAGAAGGGCAAACAAGGCCCTTCCCTAGCTCCACAGGTCAAATCCAAAGAACTTGGGCACTCAACAAGGGGGACTTCTAGTGCCGTGAGATCATCCTTTAGCACCCCAAGTATCTTCCACAAGCCTCCTTTTTGGTGTCAAAACCAATATCGATTGGATGCCTAATTACTAAACTCCCAGCCTTTGCCCTTTTTTGTCACCCAGGATCCACAAAGTGGCAAGGGGAGAGAATACGGGGCAATGATGGAGCACAAATATGATTACTTTTGCAATGATTTTAAAAGTATACAAGCTTTCTGTTATTGCAAGGATGGCTTATGCCAATCTCTTTGCAAGGTGGAGCAAAAGTAAATAATTTGAAATGCTTTAAAATTTGCTTAGAAAATTAAATTGCAACCCCACAACAATGGCACAAGTGGAGGACTAGCCTACTGTTTTGGCCAAGTTGGGTATAATGAAAGAAAAATTAAAAGACTTGGAAATAAATGAGCAACCCCACAACAATGGCACAAGTGGAGGACAAGCCTACCGTTTTAGCCAAGGTGGGTGTAAAGGGAAATGCAAGAAAATAAATTTAATTCTAGCCTTCACGATTTTGCAAGGATGGCTTAGGCCAATCTCTTTGCAAGGTGTGGGAAAAATTTCCTAAATTATTACAGTATCAGATTTTTATCTTTTATTTGAGAGAAGGCAAACCCAAGAGACTCTCTTGGGTTGCTTACAATGATTTAGAAGAAAAAGATGAAGGGGGATTTGATATAAAAAATTGATAAAAGCAGCTCATTAGGAGAAGAGGGCACACACTTTGAGGAGAGAGTTGTGGAAGGTGAAGGGTCACTCATCCCAAGAGACTTTTTGAGCGTGGAGAAAGGAGAAGGACAGCAAGCAAGGGAGGCACATCTTTCAGGAGAGGAAGAGGGCATGCATCCCAAGACAGTTGCAGATATAGAACAGGACCGTACAACAGTGAAAGGAATCTGTACTATACGGATTTGTTAGAGGAACATAAGAGGTATGCACTGAAATCAAGGCTCTGATTTCAAGGCAAATTGCTGAGTTATATCTAAGTTTTCCTTTACTGTTGATACTGAAATTTGTGCCCACTGTTCAAAGAATGTTATTGCTGAAGTACAGGCTGTACAGTTCAGCTTTATAACAGAAATCTCATGCAGTTTTATAGGCTGAAACTTGGCACGGATTTCTAGAATCTTTGGCACAGTTTTCTGAGTGTAGAAGAGGCACATTTTCTGAGTTGGGTTCTGTTATATCATTGCTGTAAATGACAGCTGTAATCTCAATATCTTTCTCTGGAGCTTTATAAAGAATCCTCCTCAATTTGTCACAATTTTCTGTGTTATTCTTCTTGGGGTTTTACCCATATTTTTCATGGTGCATAATGGGTATTTTGTCCACTGTTAGTATATGATTCTGCTGCAGATTTAGTTTCAGAACTATATTGTTTAGTGTTTCTGCTCATTAAGTGCAGCTAGTAATGGTTTTCATGCTTGACTGTTGAGACTTAATTGGATGCTGAAATCTGGGTATGATATAGTGAATTTCTGAACTAATTTTAACACACAGAAAATGAAGAGATTGGCATGCATCCCAAGGATATTTCAGCATTAAATATAGTACCGTACAGCAGCTGAAGGTGTGTCATACAGCATTTATTGCTGGCCGTACAACTGGGTTAAGGCTCAGAAATCAAGGCAGCCTTACTGTTGATGTTTTGCACGATTTTTGAGGTGTTTTGACTGAGAAAAACGTACAGCAGAGTACTGTACCATACAATCAGTTCTGGCAATGCAAATCGAGGTTCTGCTGGTTTTTCTGTTGTATCAGTCTGTACAGTTGCACAGAAAACGAGACAGCAAAGCTTGGCACATAAACCGAGGTGTTGTTGGACTGATTTTGTGAGACAAGTGTTGTGTATTTAATGCTGATATAAATTGCTGTTATAAACTCAGAATTTTCCCTTGAGCTCAATAAGAAGAATCTCTTTGACTGGTTTTCCCCTTGTTGGTTTTTCCAAGGGCATTGCCCAGAATTTTCTGTGTCAAATGTGGTGAATGTTTCTTCTGTTCATTGATATTTCCGCTGCTATATTTTCAAATTGCTAAGTCACTTGTATTTCTACTCATAGTTCCAGTAAATTGCATGTGGTTCCATTGCTTTATTGGTGAATAACTATAAGAGGTTGAAATCTATTATTGACTAAGTGTTTGAGGTCAGATTTTTAACAACAATGGTGTAGCCAATAAAAACGTAGAGTACCTCCCAAGGAGGTAACATGCCCCACTTAAAAATTTGTGTTTTTAAAGTAAAAGAAGCCAAAATATGAGAAAAACAGGTTGGCCCCTCCAAAACCCTAATCCGCCATTTGCCTAACACTCATGCACTCAAAACACAAAAGCAACCTCTTAGTTTTGCTTGGCTTGATGATGCTGAATCAGCTATGTTTTTCAATGTTAGAATTTTCTATTTTGGTATTGGAAATGCTATTAGGCAATTTTTTAATGTAATATCACATTATACATATGTACTTGGTTCAAGACTTAAGATACGAAACCTATTGATGTCAATTTCATTTTTCAAATGATAAGGATCAAGTTTACAGTTCAGTGTTTTTCTAATCATTGTATGATTGTTTAATCAATCAATGTTGAATGAGAATTATGAATTTGTTAATAGATATCATGACCATGCATGTTTTTGTTGTCACTTGCTGAAACCGATATTATGAACATTGTTAATTTACAGAAATTCTAGTGATATTTTTAAAATAAATTATTTCTTATAATCTTTTCTCACACACACACATATATCCCTTATGAACCCAAGTCCCTTGTTTCAAAAAGTTTCGTACCCATCCCAAACCAAGTACCTTGTCAACTGAGCTTTGTGTAACTTCAGCATGAATAGCCAAACCTTCACTGGACAAAATTTTCTAGTCATGCAATTTTTAACATCTATAATTGTTCGGGAATATAAAATACTGGTCAATGTAGAATTGATCAATCAATATTTCATTGATTAACAGGTACTTTTCAATGATACAATATTCCATAATATACATTACGGTCGATTGACAGCAACCGAAGAGGAGGTTTGTCTAAAGAAGTTTACTAATTCTCTTATGTTGTTTTTGTTATTTTGTTATGAAATTTCATTACGGCAAGACTGACTGTTTACCAACTTTCCAGGTATATGATGCTGCTCGTCATGCAGCAATACATGATACAATTTTACGGTTTCCTGATCAATACCAAACTCGTGTAGGAGAAAGAGGGCTTAAGGTGTGGGAAGCTGGAACTTGAGCTTATTAACTTCATTTCCATCGTTTTTTAATTAGAAAATGATTACCTTTTCCGTCATTGTCTATGAATCTGAGAATGTTCATGGCAAAGCTTAATGCAGTTTCTTAATTAAAAAATTAATTTTAATAAATCGGGAATTTCATTTTCCTTTGGTAAATATCAGGCTTCCCTAGACTTCGAGCAAAAAATTACATTATAGGCATGCTGCTATGCTCCCCAAAACAATTATTCTGAAGAAGAACACAGAACTAAAAACAACTACAAGAAATTTAGTTATTTGTTTGAGTGTGATAGTACTTTATCTTCTTTTTGAAAGCCAATAAAGGTAGTAAAATGGTTTTGTCCCATCTTATTTTCATAAAAAAGGGGAATTCTTCCTTGTATTGAAACCCTTGCTTATATTGGGACAGATTGTTTATGTGTGCTAGTTAAACTCTCATCAATTTTAGCTATATATATGGCAAATTGTAATGATTGATTTATCATTTTCCTATCAGAAATCCTCTTCACTTTCTTTCATTGCATTTGTATCATTGATAATGGGCATCATGCGATAAGCCTACAATTTCTTGTTTTTCAGTTGAGTGGAGGGGAGAAGCAGCGGGTGGCACTAGCTCGGGCATTTTTGAAGTCTCCCCCTATTTTGTAAGTGGCATATCAATTTATACCAGGATTGATCAAATTTGATAATACAGTCTTCTTGAAAGGTTGAATGTGTTTTTCCTCCGATAGATGGTTTGGTAGTATTGGTTTGCAAGTATATCCTTTTAATATGTTGAAAAAAGTACCCATGTGTTATTCGATTGGTATTTTTGTCAATCTGATTTTGTTTGTTTTTGGTGGCTTTCAAAGCTTATGTGATGAAGCCACTAGTGCACTGGACAGCACAACTGAAGCTGAAATTTTGTCAGCATTGAAGTCTCTAGCAAATGACCGAACTTCAATCTTCATCGCCCACCGTCTTACAACTGCAATGCAATGTGATGAGGTCAGTCACATGGTGATTTCATCTCATGTTTTAGATGTTCAACTGCATCCTTGCTTTTGCCAGAGTAGATATATTGAACATGCATTTTTTTCTTGAGAACTAGTAAATAATATTTTCATTTATAATATCAGATCATTGTTCTGGAGAACGGAAGATTGGTTGAACAAGGAAACCATGAAACTCTTTTGTTAAAAGCTGGACGTTATGCCCAACTTTGGGGGCAGCAAAATAATGCTGAAGGAAATGAACAAATAAATGAGTCAACGGCAGCAGATTCTCGGGATTAGGCAATTTTGATTCATTCAATTGATTGTATACTTTATAGTTAGCTAAGCATATTTTTTTATTCTGTGGACTTACCAGAATTAGGTTTTCTCATGGTTACTGGGTAGGTTTTTTTTCTATGGTTTAGCCATGGTATTACGTTTTATTTATTTTTGAATTTTCTCATAAATTGGTCCCCTTTAAATTAGGAGGGGATCTTCATTACCACCTGAAAACATACTCACATATTTATTAGGTGTTACTTGTATAAGTAGAAAGCTTCCCATTGTCTTTTTGATAGACAAAAAGTCATTGCACTGGCTTGTGTTGGAATATAACAATGGCAGTAAGAAGGAAGTGTATGTATCATATTTTGCCTCTTCCTCTGATAAGTCTGAAACAGCAAAAATCTGCAATCGACAACAAGACTTTTTTGACAGAATGAGCAATGTCATTCTAATTAGTGCACATTTGAAGTTTCCAGTTTGCTGTATAAGCCAGAAGCTCTTTGACAAATATCTTACTGACAGCACATTCAGTGTCAGAGTATGAGTATCATCACCAATTAAAACAGAATGTCCAACAATAATTCCCAGTAACAACTTACAGTCTATAAGAGCTTTCATTAAGTTTATAAATATTTTTTAGCAAAAGAAGTGATGTACCTATAATTGTGAGTTTTATCATAATAAAGTATAGGCATCATATATATGAGAAATATGTAGAACCAAAGGCTCCTGTTATTGCACAGATTGTAGGTTGGGCAAAGCCCGGCCCAATTTACAAAAGTGATACAACTATGGGAGTAACTACCCACTGTCACCTTAGATAGATACTCCCCTCGCTTTAGTGATGATAAGTCACCACAAGGGGGGAATCCCGATGACCCTAGGGAGATTGAGATGAAAAGTGGTAGAATGACCAATGAAACCCCTATAGGTCAAGTTTGGAAGTGGAAAGAGACTTGGAAACAAATCTTGTTGATGAGAGATTTTCAAAGTGTTTTGTACCTGCAAGATAATGTCAAACCTGCCTGAGACAAGACAATTAATTTAAATACAAGCCAAATATTTAATGGGACAAGCAAGTGAAGCTTGCTGTCCTAATATTGCAGCAGTAACACACACACACACACACACACACACACACACACATATATATATATATATATATATATATATATATCAGACATAGAAAAATATGTTAACTGCAGAATTAACCAACAAAAAAATAAAATATTTATTGGATGATCAAGTACTAAACATGTAGATAAGTTCCCAATACTTAAGCACAAGCTTTGATGGTGAAATCGGGTTGCTAAATGAAGTTATCAGCAAAGTATTAGGGAAGCTTTATGGCTGTAGAAAATGATTGCTACAGAAGCAATATCTATCCACCAAAATCAACAAACAATCCAGCCAAAAGATAGCCGATGACAAGTAGAATTGATATGGCAGCTTGTAAGCAAATTTCAATGGTAAATTAGTTGGTAAAGAAAGAGTTTAAGAGTGTTTTTCTACACCCCTAATGGTAGTAGCATTAAATTAATTGTAATAAGAGAATCACAAGGCCAAGCTAGATGTGCCCTGGTGGCTCAAGCAAGCTTGTGGCACTAAGAAAAGGTTTCAATTTGAACAAATGCAATATCTCCAAAAATCATGTATTTCAATGCAATGATTTTATTTCTCCAATGCAAGTAAATGAGTGCCTAGTCTATTGGGTTATGGAGTCCTGGATGTACGAGTTAGACTTACTACTTCTCTAGGGGTGTAAGCCCTTTTACTCCCTAGAGCAAGCAAATCCAACAAGGTAAATCTAGGAGGGTGTAAGCCCTTATACTCCTAGCAACCTTGAAAAAATGACTTATCCAACAACATTTATGATATACTTGGTTGAGGGTGTATGCCCTTATACTCCTCCAAGGGTTAGAGAAAGAATAGCTATGAAACAAGAAGAAATTACCAATAATATTAAGAAAATTCCTTACCAATTCCAATAGAAGTAAGCAAAACCCTTGCCTACCAAGAAATATCAATCAACATGCAAGAAACAAGTCTCCAAGAAGGTAGCGCACCACTTTAGCTCCACAATAGACAAGTATTAGCATCCATAAGATTTTCACAAGAGAGAGATAGACCAAATGCCCAAAAAGGGCGCAAATTTCAGCCAAATATGTAATTCTCAAGTGAGAGAGTTATGAGCCAAAGAAATGTCTTAGGTCTCTTTTTATACAAGACCTTCTAAAATAGTTTGTCCACATATTTTAGGGTAAAACACAAATTAAGGAGGTCAACCTCCTAATTTGCCCCTTTACAAAATAAAATTTGATTTTTCAATTAAAAAAACCCCTAGATGATAATGGGATGCCCCCTAGGGGAGAGGTTTTGGCATAAAGGGAAAATCATTGAGCTTCTTGAGGGAGACGTTGGGCCTCTAAAGGCCATTCCTTCATGCACTAGGGTCTTCCTGTGAATCCACTAAAACCTAGCAAGATGAATTGAAAAACTTCAATACTTTAATACCCAAAAAAGGTATTCACCATATAAAAATTTGAATAATGTTATTTTGCAGCTACAGCTAGGTTTCTTCACAAAAATAAAATCGCACTGTTATCCCCCACTTTTAGGGATAACTAGGAGATCATGTCTCGAGGCCCACAGGTCCTAGACATGGAGTACCGAGAGTAGGATTGATTTTAGCATGGCCCTGGAGGGCCCGCCTTTTCTTTCTTCCAACATCTTTATCTTGTCAGCAACAACAACATCCATCACCATCTACTTGTTCCCGTGTCAGAGATGGTTCTTACTCCATGAGGTAATTAGTCCAGGTATCATGGTATGTGTCATTTTGATCATCAAAATCTTTCAATATCTGCATCTGATTCCTTTTATTTCTAATGACTGCTTGGATCTTACACTTGCCCACTTGACCATGTTTGGGGGGATTGACAGGGTGCCCTAGCAAGCTTGTGTCTATAGGTTTTGGTTTTCCACTGGGGGGATTTCTGAAAAGCCATCGTTTGCTTCCGTCACAGTACCACCTTTTCATCTTGTTTCCCGCTCACTTATCCCATTCCATTTGTCTGGGCACTGGGTTGACCTACTTTTAGGACTACACATTATCTCATGGGAAGAAGGGGCTAAAGGCCCATAAGGTAAAAGCAAGTTGGTAAATGATAAAAGCCTAAGAATAAAACCTCGAGATGCTTCGCCCAGGGATCCCCGAGAAAGCAATAAAAGGCTTCTCAGCAAGAAACAAGAGGGACCCGGAAAAATAAATAAAACAAGACTTGAACAGAGGATAGGGTGTCTCATCACGAGCCAACCTATTAGGTCCATGGGTACCTAATAGTATGACATTACCACCAGCTGGTTACCACGCCAGGGTAGTGACTCTTGGTTGCATGGCCAAGGGAAAGGGGGTCCAATCACGAGCCAACCTTCTCATTTCTGTGATAGTACTTGTGGGTAATGTTGTCACCACGCAAGGGCAGTGTCCCCTGATTAGCTCTTGAAGAAAAAAAATAATAAAGAATAAAAGAATAAGAATAAAAGGCATGAATGGGCTTGGAAAAAACTGCATCCAGAACAGGTACAACTCACCTTCTACAAAGGCACCTGTTATCGCTCAGTTTGTAGTTTAGGCCAAGCAGCTGAAAGGTAAGGGTCAAACTGGCATAACAAGAGCTTCCCCACCCACTGTCACCTCGATGGGGGGCTCTTTCTATTTAGGGTGGCTAAACCCAAGGGAGACGTCCCTGGCAATCTGGGGTTTTGAAAGGGAAAGGTTTAAAGGATCAAGGCAAGTTTTCCCTTTCACAGATCACCGCCAAGAAAATAGTCAAACATGAAGATAAGCCACAGAAAAGACACCTGTTTGCGAGACAAGGCAACAATAAAACTAAAATGTGCAGCAGTGGTTAGTACTTCATAAAATAATGACTATCAATATTACATATGAGCACATATAGCAGTAATTATTGACGAAGTCAATGATTGCAATAATGATTATGATTTATAATATTACTTCTCAATAAACACTGGAAATGATATAGCATTCAATGTAAATAATTAATCCTTGAATTAACATAATGCATCAAATATCATAAAATGCTCATATAAGACAAGAGTGTTGCGTCAAGCTTACTAGAGGTGACGTCATATTTTCTTTAGGGTTAGTTTGGTAGACAAAGAGGTGAACGTTTTTGCAAATAGGCCAATGAAATTTCTCTATACATCAATGTCTATCATTGGATGACTTAGCCACAACGTTTTCTA
>JZKD02S1673326.1:0-34289 GCA_000966675.3 Picea glauca
CTCAAAACTGCGACAGTCTCGAATTACAAGCCCGCCCCAGTCGTTGCCTATTTCTCGTCGAGGGGTCCCGGCACATTCACGGAAAACATCCTCAAGGTTGGACTTCTAATAAAATAATCTGTCAATTCAATCCTTCCTTGAACATGAGCGTCGTCTGTTTATATGATAATTGTGGTTCGCTGCAGCCGGACATAAGCGCACCGGGCGTGAATATACTCGCAGCTTGGATTCTCAAAACTGCGACAGTCTCGAATTACAAGCCCGCCCCAGTCGTTGCCTATTTCTCGTCGAGGGGTCCCGGCACATTCACGGAAAACATCCTCAAGGTTGGACTTCTAATAAAATGATCTGTCATTTCAATCCTTCCTTGAACATGAGCGTCGTCTGTTTATATGATAATTGTGGTTCGCTGCAGCCGGACATAAGCGCACCGGGCGTGAATATGCTCGCAGCTTGGATACGTGCTATGTTAGAGATAATGTTTACAGCTGTTGTAACTCTGAGTTAGCCTTACAGTTGTTGTACTTGTGAGTTAGTGATTGTAACTGTGAGTTTCTCGGTTTACTATTTTTAGCTAATCAGATCCACTTTCTTAGGATCTAGATTGCTAGGAGTCAATGATCTGCATGCTATATATGTAACTTCTATTTGTCTGTGTAATACATTCTATTATTGTGTGTTAATCTTGTGTGTAATACATTCTATTATTGTGTGTTAATCTTGTGCAATGGCTGCTCTCTAGATTTCCAAGTTGGTATCAGAGCAAGGACCACCCTGAGAGGGCCCTCTCATGAGAGGGGCTGGAAGATGAGAAAAGAGTGATAAGTTGATTCCGCTGTAGGAGTAGATTAGGTTAGAGGGCTTGAATTTCTAAATTTTATGTGCGTTTTGTGAGATTGTTGCAAGAGACTCTCCTTGTGAATAAAAGACCACCGCGTAGGAGAACTGACGAGGGTATCACTGCCCAGATATTCGTTGATCAGTTACAGCTGCGTGGAAGAAAAGAGATCCAGATCTGCTTTGGCGTGACAGCAGGGTTCGATTTTTTCTCTGCCGAAATTCTAATTCATGCTGCAATGGGTGGACTTTATGTTTGGCAAGTGTTTGAGTTGGTTTGGTAAATTTGTTGTAGTGTTACATATAGTGTGATGTGATTTATGTATGTTAGATATATATTGTAAAAACTTTTGATTCTTGTTGTATTTCGGTGCTCCAAGATCATCAGTTACATTTTATCATTGTGTTGTTGAGTGTGTGTAAAAAGGTCATTTTGTAAGATCTATTACTGATTGTTTCAGTATCGAGACTATTCTTTGGGGTAGTTTAGAATCGTTGATCCTATAGATACTTCAAAGATGGTCAAAAGCGGTTGTATTTTTGTTGTATGAAGTGGTAGCTCGAAGATGATGGAAGAAAAAACGCGTGTCTATGAAGTTCAGAGATGGGTGTAACTGCATATGAAGTTCAGAGATGGGTGTAACTGCATATGAGGACCAGTGAGACTGACATGACAAAATTTGTGTTGTAACCTTTTTGTTATATTTTGTAATTTGTGATTGTAATATTTGTAATGTAAGCATTAAGAGAGGGTGTTAGAGATAATGCTTACTATTTTGAGTTTCTAGGTTTACTATTTTTAGCTAATCAGATCCACTTTCTTAGGATCTAGATTGCTAAGAGTCAGTGATCTGCATGCTATATGTAACCTCCATTTGTCTATGTAATACATTCTATTATTATCTGTTAATCTTGTGGAATAGCTGCTCTCTCGATTTCTAAGTTGCTAAACTGGTTGGAGAAAAGCTTTCGTACTACTCATTGGTGTCTGGAAAATCCATGGCTGCTCGTCACGTGAGCGGGACAGCTGCACTCTTGAAATCTGTCCATCCCACTTGGAGCGCGGCTGTCATCAGGTCGGCCCTCATCACCACTGGTAAGACTCTCGCAAAAGTCCTTTTTTCTATTCTTCCAACATTGACAACTTTAATATCGATTTAACATTGGATGCATCTTTCCAACATTGACAACTTTAATATCGATTTAACATTGGATGTATCTATGCGGATATAAATCTTTGACATTGGAATCTGTCTGGGATGATCCGTAAGAAAGAGGGGTTGAAATTTGTTTTTCACACAAATAATTAAATATTTCTTTGAATGGACCCTCGTGAATATATAGTCCTTCAACTGAATATTTATTTGAATAAACATTATAGTGAATCTGAACTCTACAGAACGCCAGGAATACTGACAAGCTCTGCAATTGCAATGATATTCTATCTTGGCAGCCAGTTCCACGAACAACGTCGGCACCAACGTAGGTGTTTCCGCTTTCGACACGAGAGCGGGCGAAGTGAACCCTGCGAGAGCACTAAATCCGGGTCTCGTTTACAACACAACCGTGGACGACTACCTGTTGTTCCTCTGCAACTTGGGATTCACTGCATCACAGATAGCTTCCGTGTCGGGCAAACAGGGCTTCAATTGCCCCTCGGATGCCAGGGACAAGCTGATCAGCGACATGAACTATCCGACAATCGCCATCTCCGGGCTGAATTCCACCAGATCGATCAGGAAGACGCTGACAAACATCGGATCCGCTTCTCATTCCATCTACAAACTAAAAATATATTCTCCTCATGGATTACATGTTAAAGTGTCGCCGAGCAAGCTTGCTTTCTCTGGGACTTCTGATAAGATAACATTCAACGTGGCATTTACGGCCAGCAAAACAGCAAGAAAGGGATATGCGTTTGGCTCGATTACCTGGGCGGATGGAACCCACGGGCAAATCACCCCGTGACGGGCAATCAAATTCCATCCCTGCTCCCTGTGGCCCCCTATGCAGGGGTCTCCGTATCTTCTTTGTTTTCCCATGTTCAATATCTTTGGTTTTGCTTTGCTCTGCTGGTTATAATAATTTCCATCTCTTCTAAATATTGTGAAGTGGATAAAATTGTTATATAAATAAATTACTCCATTCTGGTCCATGCATCGGTTTTCTAATAGCAGCATTTAAGCATTTAATGTGGCAGACTGTATTCCTCATGTTCGCTCCATGTAATTTGTCTCCCATAAATTTTATCTCCTCAATACATGGATATAATTGTATTTTTATATTTTCATAAAACAACTTAATCTTATGAGATAAAGATTATAAAATGGTTGATATAAGCCTATAAGTATCATTAATTTGGATTTAATACATAATTATTTAATTAATTAATAATTACTTTAATGTAAAATACAATAATAATTTATTAATGTAATATATATTGTATTAATTCATGAATTATATAATGTAAACATATAATAAGAATGTATAAATTAAAGTTTTATTTTATATTAATAGAATGTAACTTGTTATTTGTTTGATATATTAATAATGTTATGTATTAATTAATTAATATGTTAATATAGTGTTAAAGTATTAATATATTAATTATATATTAAATACATCCATAAAAATATTAAATACATTACTAAAATATTAATACATTAAAAAAGTAATAATATATTAATAAAATATAGTAATATAATTATTTTAATGTATAAATTATAAATATTTAGAATGCGGGAGCTAGGGTTTGGAACAACTGTAATCTAGGGTTTGGCAGTCACAACCATAGTAGAGGATAGCATGAATACCAAGAGGAACGGTGATGGAACGCCCTCATACAAGAAGGTAGTAGTAGACATAGGGAAAGGCCCACGAGGTGTAGTTTTCAAGGCGCCAATGACATCACCTCAAGATTATAACCGGAAAAGAGTCAAGAAAGAAACCAGGGGAAAAGTGATGGCATGGGGGAAGAAGCCAGAGAAACTCGAAATGCTACGCAAGAAACAACGAGCCCCAATGGGGCAGAAGGGCGCAACCCATGTAAACAAAAAACAACAATGATACCCAAGGTAATACTGGAAGTTCCGCAACCACAACTCTACAGGGACCAGATGAAGACACATGCGCTAATCTACAAGTTTATGGGTTTGTGGCCCACAGAAAGAACGTTGCGTAACTGGATTAAATATCGATGGAGGCCAAGTGGAAAAGTGGAACTACACCTGGGCTTGAAAGGCTTCTTTACAGCAATATTCATGAACCTGGAAGATAGGGATAAGGTCTTTGAGGGGGGGGCATACTTCCACACCTCAACAGGACTGTACATGCGACCATGGAAGAAAAAATTATCTCCAAAGAAAGAAACTTTAAAAAATGTACCTGTCTCGCTGAAAATTTACTCCTTGCCATTAGATTACTCGCTACCTTCCACCTTTGAAGCAATAGGGAACAAACTGGAAAAATACATGAAGACATCAAAAGAAACCCTAAAAGGGCGATATACATCCTATGCAAGAATCTGCATAGAGATGGATGTGTCAGGGGCACTCTTAGAAGCCACAAGCCTAGAATTTAGGGATGATGAATGGATACAAAACATTGACCATGAGCAGATCCCCTTCAGATGCAGAAAATGTCACGAACATGGACACCTAATGAGAGAATGTCAGCTCATTAAAAAACAAAGGAAACTACTCGTATGTAATGGTAATATGCATAAAAAACATAGGAATAAGTTTGGTAATATGCATAAAAAAAACATAGGAATAAGTTAAATTATAGTTATTATCCATCCAAGGTTAAAGAAATTTCAAATTTCCAAAAGTAATTCTTAATTATAAGAAGTTCAAAAGTATATCAATTCATCTTCTTCCAATCTTAGTATGTCCACAACTTTGTTAGATTCCAATATTTGGTAAGTTCATTGATTTCAATGACCTGTTATTCACAATCGTATCCATCCATTCACCCTCCAAGATCTGTTATTCACAATCGTATCCATCCATTCACCCTCCAGGATTTCCCAATTGATCATGATCAATTCTTCTAACAACGACAAATGCTCAAAACCGGTGCACAATTCTTTCAACTTAACATGGGAATGCAAATATAATTCTTGTATAGAGGAAAGCTTCCCAATACCTTCAAAAAGCTTGAAATTGCTTTCACACTTTTCCAAAAATTCAAATTTATTATATCGAACTTATTAGTCCTTGTCGTAGGCGTAGGGGGACTATAGCAATCGATAAATCATTGACTGCATATTATTTTGTCCTTTGACCCAAAATATTTGCACAATACCTATTGTTTGAGCTATGGAAATAAAAGCATATATTTTTATATAATAAAAAGTAACATATATGTATTGATATGATTGGATAAGAAATTGGAGTTCTTATTGCCAGCTTCGCTATTCCTAATGTACTATATGGAAACATATCCAAAGTTTTTCTCGTAGTCAGTATATTTTTGTGACATTCCCCCCCCCAAAAAAAAAAATATAATTTTTATTTTTGTGTGCCGGAAATTTATTTCTGTTTTTGGCAAATTCGAATCTAGAAAACTTTTGCCATTTACGGCAATTTCGAATTTCGAATTTAACAATTGTAATTAATTATTGTGACTGTTGGGCAGAGATCTAATCTGACATAACTAACTATTTGACTATGACACTTGTATAACAACAAAACAATTATATTAATTGCAGGAGGACAAATGGAACAACCATGTTAAAATCAGTTAACCATGACTCCATGAGTGGTGAACAAGTTGGAATTGCCTCTGAGATGATTATAAAAAGTGGAAAATCAGAGATTTGGCCACTGACAACCCCTAAGAATCAAGGATTAAGAAAGCTGCGAAAATCCCCAAAGGAGGGAAAAAGACATGGGCAAAATTGGTAAATAGCATATGTGAGGAGGCAGGACGCTGCCAAGTATGATGGGAAAAGATTTCTGAGTTCTCTTGCTGTTATGAACACTGCATATTGAGTGTAAGGCAAGAGGAGTTTGCTGAAACAGAATCACCTTGCTGTTATGAGCACTGTTGAGTAAGTGTGAGGCAAGAGAATAACTGTTGGAATTGAAGGACATTGTTGAGGAGTTTCCAAGTTCTCCCTCATGGATTCATGGTCACACTAGGGGGTGCACTGGGCAAGTGACTTTGGCTGCCCTGTTCTATGGTTGGGAGGAATGTGGTTGTTCCCTTTGTCTTCCTGTGGATTGGATTCAGATATGTTGATCTACCCCTCTCTATTATGAATGGCTATGCTTTTATTTCAATGTCTTATTAAATCCGAACTGGAATGATGTCCACTCTCTGTCTAAATGATTTTTCTTATGCATTGTATTGACTAAATTGGAACTGTAAAGTTTTCCATTTTTGTTTGTTATGGGGATATATGTGAAGGAAATCTGTAATTATATTTCTATAAGTAAGTGTGGAAAGGAGGAGATTAATGACAATTAGGCAGATCGTCTCTGTAGATAAACCCCTAAGAAACCAAACTCAAATCCCTCGGAACATCATTATTAATGACCAATCTCTAATGGAATGATATTCTTAATCATGTATTTACATAGATGCACATATCTAGTACTGATGACGTTTAATGCATTGATTAAAAGAGGCTCTAAGTGAATATTATAGAATTTACCTTATACAGAAAATTTTATCCTTTCTGCCTTCTGTGCGTGTAAAATTCCTAAGTCCTTAGGCTTTTGGAATTCTGTGAGGTAAAGGTATATCGTATCCTTCTACACCTTTAGTCTCCCAAAAATGAAAGTAAGAGTTCTCCCAGAAAATGAAAATCAAGAGTACCCGCAAAGGATAAAGGTCAGGGAGTGATGAAAATAGTGTGAAGAGTTATAGTAGAAGAAAAGTACTCTCTTCCTTTGCGTTTTTAATTGATTGATTACCTTAATTTTTTCTCAACAGGAAACCTTAGTCCTACTTTCTTTTCTCCTTTTGGAGGTTCATGTATATTGATGTATGGATTCTAAACTCACGAAGTTCCGAACCCCGAAACCCCAAAATGCGGGTCCCACCTTCTCTTTTTCGCATTTTTCAGAAGTTTGTTTATATTTGATGTTTGGCATTGAAACCCCGAAACCCCGAATCCTGAAAATCCAGACGTGTTGGTCCCACATCCTTTCATCTTTCGGAATTCGGGAGTTGTTGTGTGTTGTTGTTTGGTTATGAAAACTGTGAAACCCCGAACCCCGAAATCCCGATTTGTTAGTTCCTTTCTTTTTCGCAATTCGAGAATTGTGGTATGTTGAGTGTTTGGTTATGAAAACCGTGAAACCCCAAACCCTGAAAACCTAAAATACGGGTCTCACCTTTTCCTTTTTTCACATTTCAGAAATTTATTGATGTCGATGTTTGGACACCGGAAATCGTGAAGTTCCGAACCCCGAAATCTCGAAATGCGGGTCTCACCTTTTCCTTTTTCACATTTCAGAAATTTCTTGATGTCGATGTTTGGACACCGGAACTCGCAAAGTTCCGAACCTCGAAATCCTGAAGTTCGGGACCCACCTTTCCTTTTTCATATTTCGGAGGTTTGTATATGTTTTTGTTTGGGCACTTGTATTCACGAAATCCCGAACCCCGAAACCCCGAAGTGCTCGACATCTTTTCGCAATTTCGGGAAATGTTGTGTGTTGATGTCCGGCTCTTGTACTCGCGAAACCCCGAATCCCAAAACCCTGAAATGTTGGCCCACAGGTGTTCTGTATTTCGAATTTCGGCAAACAGTAGGGTCCTTTGTTTTGTTCGGCACTTATGATCCCTGAAATCTCGATTGACCTTTGTTTCTTCACAAAGATGTAGGAACATAGTAGGAATTATTGTTATAGGAACAACTCAAATACTTTAATGAATAGACTGATAGAAAATGTTGGAAGATCTTCATCCGAGATAGGAGTATAATAATAACAGTTCATATTATAGGTCACTGTGTATGGGGCATGACCAATACCTAAATTATTATATGGATAAGATATAGGTATATATTTAATTGTAGGTGGAATTAAGTATAGACGTTAATAGAGAGTTAAAGCAAATCTTCTATAGTAAAATGATAATATTCGCCTTTACACGTGCACACAGTAGACAATCAAGTCACCTATTGTTCGAGCAGTCATGAAGATCCATACTTGTAATAATAAGAGTAACTAAGTGCGCAGAACTGATTACTCTGACAATTTCTTGATCGAAGTAAACTAGACTGGTGTAATGATATCATTTGGATCGAATTGAATATTACCTCTCTTAAATCCTAAGCTTAAACGATGTTGAATTATGTCATAGAAATTTTTTTTTATGGTAAATTTGAGGTACATTACATATGGTATCAGAGCAAAAGTTACAACACTGGGCCTGAATAGGGCCACATTAATTGCTTAGTATATATTTTGGTTTATGAAAAAACTAATAAATCTTGTGGATTATAGACAAAAAGATTTTCTGTTTTGTGTTGAATAATGGAAGCTCAAGAAGGTGTAGAAATCAGGATGGAAGAAAATCCGCAGCAAGGACCTCCTGGAGATCCAAGACAGAATAGTGATGGAAGCTCACCCACAGAGGTGTTGGAAACAATGAGGAACCTTATTGTTGAACTACAGGTTTTCAAGGCCGATAATGAAAAATTGAAGAAGGCACAGCAGGAACAACAAGAGATAAATGAAGTCCTGTTGCATAGTATAGTAACCAAGAAAAACCCAAAAGATGATAACCTTGAGGAAGAGTTCAACAAAAGGGCCTCCAAGAATTCTGGTGCGAAAACAGAAAAATGAGACAGTTCGTCTGAAGGGACACCTTCAGCTGAAGACAAAACAATACCAAACAAAAAAAGAAAACAAACAGACCACCTTGAAGGAGAATTTAAAAAGATTAAACCAGCTACCTTTGATGGAGAATCCAGGACAGGAGAAGAATCCGAGGCATGGTTGTTGGACATAAAAAAATACTTCCAAATCTACAACTATTCCATTAACATGAAGGTCAAAATGGCCATCTACAATCTGAATGGGAAGGCCAACATTTAGTGGTAGGACCTGAAATTGGCCAAGGGCCTAAAGGAGAAACAGTTGGAATGGTCTGACTTCAAGAAGTATTTTAAGAAACAATACCTTTCTGAAAGCTATTATAGAAGGAAGACGAAAGAATTTTATGAGTTATGACTCAAACAAATGACGATGGAGGACCTTATAAATAAATTTCTGGAACTACTAAGGTGCCTACCATACATCCGAGAGGATAAGGTAAAAATCCAGCGATTCTTAAGCTGTTTACCACAATCCTACAAGGATAGAATTGAGTTTGACAACTCCAAATCCTTGAGTGAGGTATTCAGGAAAGCATGCATGTGCTATGACCAGTATAAACAATGGGTAGAGTTTCCCAAGACCTGGAAGGATAAGAAGCAAGATGGAATAAACCAGTGGAAGAAGGGATACCAGCCAACTCCTTATCAAAATGCAGCAAAAAGTTTCCCAAGGAAGGATTTTTACTCCAATCATCTGAATACGCAAGGTAATGGTAAACTAGTAAACCTGGGAATGAAGAAGTTTGGGGACAACTCCCGCGAGCCATTAAAGTGTTGGGAGTGTGGAGAGCCTCATCTAAGGAGGAAATGTCCATGTTTAATTACAGCAAACAGAACTACTGTTCACAATTTACAGGAAACCTCGACAGTGGGAGACATGGGCAGAAGTTTGCATCGAATAAATGTAGCCATAGATGGTCAACAAGCTGACCACCAGTCCTCGGTGGTAGAGATTGAAGGTAAAATCCATGACACTTGAATTTCTATTTTAATTGACCATGGAGCTACATTAAGTTATATTACTCCCGGTGTAGTAGAATCGAATAAACTTAAGAAACAAAAGCATGCAAAATCTTGGTTTCTACAACTAGCTACAGGTGCTAAAAGAAAAGTAGTCAACTTTATTTCTGATCTTGAGTTCAGCTTAGATGGTCAAAATATAAGGACCAATCTGAACATCCTACCACTAGGATCTTATGATATGATTATCAGGATGGATTGGTTGGAACAACACAAAGCAATACTAGACTGTTATACAAACATAATTAGCTACAAAGATAATGTTGGCACTGTTAGAACAGCCCAAGGCATACCAAAACCTGTGTCAGTTAGACAAGTTTCAGCGATGCAATTCAAGAAATGTATTAGAAAGGGATGTCAAGTTTATGCCATCTAAGTAGCGAATCTATTAGAAAAAGAATATAAGCCAAAGTTAGAAGACTTTGTTGTCCTACGTGAATTCAGAGACATGTTTGTTGATGAGATACTAGAATTGCCTCCTAGGAGAGAAATAGATTTCTACATAGACTTACTACCCAGATCAACCCCGATCTCAAAAGCACCCTACCGAATGAGTCTACCAGAACTGATAGAATTAAAAATACAATTACAGGAATTGTTGGATAAAGAGTATATCAGACCCAGTGTCTCGCCATCGAGAGCACCAGTCCTCTTTGTGAAAAAGAAAGATGATACTCTAAGACTATGTATCAATTATAGACAACTGAACAAAGTGACCATTAAGAACAAATACCCCTTACCCAGGATAAATGATCTATTCGATCAATTTGGTGGGGCCAAGATCTTCTCAAAATTGGATTTACGATCCGGATATCATCAAGTTAGGTTAAAGGACTAGGACATAAACAAAACAGATTTTCGAACAAGATACAGACACTACGAGTTTGTAGTCATACCTTTTCGACTCACTAATGCACCAGCCACATTTATGTGCTTAATGAACAACATTTTCAGCCAGTACTTAGACAAGTTCGTAGTAGTATTTATCGACGATATTCTGGTCTATTCTAAAATGGAGGAGGAACATGATGAACACTTACGAATAGTTCTGTAAACACTAAGGAAACAGAAACTATATGCAAAATTCAAAAAATGTGACTTTTATCAAAATTGGGGAACTATGCCAAGATAGCACCCAGGTTTTGTGGGCCCTTCGAGATACTAGCTCGAATTGGACCCATAACATATCAGCTTGCACTTCCAGCTAATCTAAGAATTCATAATGTATTTCATGTTTCTTTGTTGAAAAAGTATATTCATGACCCTACTCATATGATTGATTGGAACTTGGTGCAGGTGGAACCCGAAGGTGATTTCTAGGTGGAACCCCTGCGCATTCTAGACCAGAGAGAAATAGCACTTCGGAATAGAGTCGTCGCTCAGGTAAAGGTGAAATGGAAGCACTTTAGTCTTGAGGAGGCCACTTGGGAATTGGAGGGAGATTTGTGGAAATCTCATCCAATCCTGTTCCAGGAAAGGAACGAACAATGAGGATAGTGTTCTACTGAAGCGGGAAAGGATGTGATATCCCCGAAAAAAAAAATAAAAAAAATTGTGTGCCGGAAATTTATTTCCATTTTTGGCAAATTCGAATCTGGAAAATTTTTGCTAATTATGGAAATTTTGAATTTTGAATTTAATAATTGTAATTAATTATTGTGACTGTTGGGCAGAGATTTGATCTGACTTAACTAACTATTTGACTATGACACTTATATAACAACATAACAGTTATATTAATTGCAGGAGGACAAATGGAACAACCATGTTAAAATCAACTGACCATGACTCCATGAGTGGGGAACAAGTTGGAACTTCCTCTGGGCTGATTATTACAAGTGGAAAATTAGAGATTTGGCCACTGGTAGCCCCTGAGAATCAGGGATTAAGAAAGCTTTGAAAATCCCCAAAGGAGGGAAAAAGACCTGGGCAAATTTGATAAATAGCATATGTGAGGAGGCAGGACGCTACCAAGTATGCTGGGAAAAGATTTCTAAGTTCTCTTATTGTTATGAACACTGCGGATTGAGTGTGAGGCAAGACGATCTTGTTGAAACAGAATCGCCTTGTTGTTATGAGCATTGTTGAGTAAGTGTGAGGCAAGAGGATAACTGTTGGAATTGAAGGATATTACTGAGGAGGAGTTTCCAAGTTTTCCCTCATGGATTCATGGTCAGGCTAGGGGGTGAACGGGGCAAGTGACTTTGTCTTCCCTGTTCAATGGTTGGGAGGAACATGGTTTTTCCCTTTGTCTTCCCGCGGATTGGATTCAAATATGTTGATCCACCCCTCTCTATTATGAATGGCTATGTTTTTATTTCGATGTCTTATTAAATCCGAACTGGAATGATGTTCACTCTCTGTTTGAATGATTTTTCTGATGCATTGTATTGATTAAATTGGAACTGTAACGTTTTCCATTTTTGTTTGTTATGAGGATATATGTGAAGGAAATTTGTAATTATATTTCTATAAGTAAGTGTGGAAAGGAGGATATTAACGATAATGAGGCAGATCCTCTCTGTAGATAAACCCCCAGGAAACCAAACTCAGATCCCTCGGACCATCATTATTAATGACCAATCTCTGATGGAATGATATTCTTAATCATGTATTTACATAGATGCACAGATCTAGTACCATTGACGTTTAATGCATTGATTAAAAGAGGCTCTAAGTGAATATTATAGAATTTACCTTATATAGAAAATTTTATCCTTTCTTCCCTTCTGTGCATGTAAAATTCCTAAGTCCTTAGGCTTTCAAAATTCTGTGAGGTAAAGGTATATTGTATCCTTCTACACCTTCAGTCTCCCAGAAATGAAAGAAAGACTTCTCCCAGAAAATGAAAATCAAGAGTACCCGCAAAGGATAAAGGTCAGGGAGTGATGAAAATAGTGTGAAGAGTTACAGTAGAAGAAGAGTACTCTCTTCCTTTGTGTTCTGAATTGATTTATTACCTTAATGTTTTCTCAACAGGAAAACTTAGTGCAACTTTATTTTTGCCTTGTGGAGGTTCGTGTATATTGATGTATGGATTCTGAACTCACGAAGTTCTGAACCCCGAAACCCCAAAATGTGGGTCCCACCTTCTCTTTTTCACATTTTTTGAAAGTTTGTTTATATTGGATGTTTGGCATTGAAACCTAGAAACCCCGAATCCTGAAAATCCTAAAGTGTTGGTCCCACATCCTTTCACCTTTCAGAATTCGGGAGTTGTTGTATGTTGTTGTTTGGTTATGAAAATCGTGAAACCCTGAACCCCAAAATCCCGAATTGTTAGTTCCTTTCTTTTTCACAATTCGAGAATTGTGGTATGCTGAGTGTTTGGTTATGAAAACCGTGAAACCTCAAACCCCAAAATCTCAAAATGCAGGTCTCACGTTTTCCTTTTTTTAGATTTCAGAAATTTATTGATGTCGATGTTTGGACACCGGAACTCGCGAAGTTATGAACCCCGAAATCCCGAAATGCGGGTCTCACCCTTTCCTTTTTCACATTGCGGAAATTTTTTGATGTCGATGTTTGGACACCGGAACTCGTGAAGTTCTGAACCCCGAAATCCTAAATTTCGGGACCCACCTTTCCTTTTTCATATTTCAAAGGTTTGTATATGTTTTTGTTTGGGCACATGTATTGACGAAATCCCGAACCCCGAAACCCCAAAGTGCTTGACATATTTTCGCAATTTCGGGAAATGTTGTGTGTTGATGTCTAACTCTTGTACTCGTGAAACCCCGAATCCCGAAACCCCAAAATGCTGGCCCACAGGTGTTTTGTATTTCAGATTTCAGCAAACAACAGGGTCCTTTGTTTTGTTCGGCACTTGTGATCCCTGAAATCCCAATTGACCTTTGTTTCTTCACAAACATGTAGGAACATAGTAGGAATTATTGTTATAGGAACAACTCAAATACTATAATGAATAGACTGATAGAAAATGTTGGAGGATATTCATCTGGGATAGGAGTATAATAATAACAATTCATATTACAGGTCACTGTGTATGGGGCATGACCATTACCTAAATTATTATATGGAGAAGATATATGTATATACTTAATTATAGGTGGAATTAAGTACAGACATTAATAGAGAGTTAAAGTGAATTTTCTACAGTAAAATGATAATATTTGCCTTTACACATTTCACATAGTAGAAAATCAAGTCACCTACTATTCGAGCAGTCATGAAGATCTAGACTTGCAATAATAAGCATAACTAAGTGCACATAACTGATTACTCTGACAATTTCCTGATCGAAGTAAACTAGACTAGTGCAATAACATCATTTGGATCGAATTGAATCTTACCTCTCTTAAATCCTAAGCTTAAACAAAGTTGAATTATGTCATAGAATTTATTTTTTATGGTAAATTTGAGGTACATTACAGTTTTAATCATATATTTTTCCTGTATCTTGCTTCAAGGTTGATTAATGCTAGCATTGGTTTGAATGTTTATATTATCATTTTCTACTAGCCGAATATATCCATAAGTTTTGATATGTAATAAGCATATTGAAAAGTTTTGATAGCCAAGCTTTGTAGTGATTGAGAATCCCAAAGTTTATAGAGTCTTTGGCGGATGTATATTTCTTGAAATGTATTGACACTTATTCTAAGATGCATCAATAGGAGTGACTACATAAATGTTCACATGGCACAACGTTCTGCAACACCCCTGACAACTTAAATGTTTGTTGTAATTAACCCCAATTTACCCAAAAAAAAATAAAAAAGTTATTAGTATGTTTGGGAAACATTACTTCTTCTAGTCTTCAAACAATGAAGTTATTAACAACAATTGAACTACTATGAACCTACTTCTCCTATTTAATAACTGACTTTGGCATCACCTTCCATATTACTAATAGACACAATACAATTATATCTATACATTTATGGCATATAGAGGACTTTTAATCCTATAAACATTTTAACCCTCACCCCATTGTATGGTCCCTTACCTGAATATGAAACAATTTACTTTTATAAAAGGAGAAACTCAAGGGTTAAGGGTCGCAACTTGTAAGCATTTAAAGGTACTTAAATTTCGACTCACTCTAATCCTAACTGACCCTCCACGTAGTCCAACTGAAGGGATAACGAACTAAATCATCTTAACTGAACAATGAGAGAGTCGTGATAGTGCATTAACTTGACAAGAAGTTTGAGGGTTTTTTTGTCAGTCAGACTTAATAACCCTCTTTCCATTCTATTAATGGAGGCCCTGGGAGTTCGCATTATGAGGCCACCACTCACCATGTTTCCAATACACTTATGCCACCTCTGTTATGCCATATGGTCGAATAGCTCCTTCGTACTCCTACTATCAGTCTATGTAGTAATGGTTATTTCTCCATTGGGGTTCTCCCACCTAGAGTTTAGGGTTTTGTTTCTTCCTTGCGCATTTCTCCTCTGCGATGGTAGTCAGCACTCTGGAGGTTTTCCCCTGGTGAGATATACAAGAGCTACCCATCTTCATGGTAAGTTACAATACTCTCATCGTTTTTTAATGATGAGTAAGAAAAGTCGAGAGGGATTTTGGTCATTCCAGTATTTGTTATTTCTTACGGATTCTTTGTAAACAATGTCTTTCCTTCAAATATTTGGCTATGTGGAAAGTCTCCTTTAGTCATGGGGAAATTTGCAATTTCAGTATATTGGACTACTCCTTATGCTTTGGGTTTTTAAACGCGTAGTTATGAGAGAGAGAGAGGATTATTATTATTGTTCGAGGTTTGGACTTCCCCTCGTAATTTCCTCTACTACCCTAAGCGTAAGCGTCCAGGTATAGGTACCAATTCTATAATTTAAAGTAGGATACCCCGACTGTAAATTCTTTAGAATGCTTCTTGTGTATTACCTATTCAGAGCCTCTTACTTCTTAAGTTGCCTGCGTTTTATTTCCATTCGGGTATATCTTAGACGTTCGTATCTCATGTAGTGTCACGCGTTAAGTTCCTGTTTGGAGTACTAATCAAAACTTTATAGCCCTTAAGATGCTTTCGTAAGTCCCTAACAGGTTCTAGAGTTTCATTGTGTATTCAATTTTCTTTTGGGTCAAAGTTATAGAAAGTTACATTACTCATGGAGACATTCGTGCTTGTTTTGTATGAAGGTCTATGAAGTCGAAGCGTTCTTATAGATATTTCTTGGTTGAAGCATTAATTTTCTTTAATATTGAAACTATCATTCTTATTCTTTAAAGGATTAGGAACCGAGATCTAATGATGGGGCTCTGTGTTAATGAGGGTACCCATCAGAATTCCCTGAACCATCCTCCCCTCGACCTGGGATGTTTATATGACCATATGCGACAGAGGAAGAGACTCCAGTTCTCCCACCGTGAGTTGAGTACCACATTTCATTAAACTCTTCCTATCATTCATTATTCTATTAAAGGTTCTGTCCATTCTTCTTTTATTATACAATACTAATGTAACGTGAAAAATTCCTTGCAGGGACTTTGACCGTGCATAGATTCGGGCGCAGACTCCTAGTCAAAAGCTCAAAAGCTATTCGGGTTTTAATTTGTTACGCTTAAAGAGTACCCTAGGTGTTTTTATTCCTTTTTTCTGATGTAATTTTAAGTCGGAAGGCTGAGCGTCATGAAGAGTAGAGTCTATTCAAGGGATAGCTCGGTCCTGTAACTCTATATTTTAAGTTTCAGCGGCCATAAGGGATTATTACCTTATTAATGTATATCTAGCTGAATTTGTATGTGGTTAAATTTTATATGTTGAGTATTCGATTTTAGGGCAATACGAATAGTGACCTCTGTCGAGCAATTTGGTCTCTTAATGAACAATTCTAGAAAAGGATATCAACATAATTCTAAGGATAGTTATTCCGTATTGATTTTTCTTCTTGGATCTTATGGAAACAAATTTCATCGATTTTCTAGTTTTAATCCTGTACCTTTTACTCTTTCACACTATGTTCCGATTTGTATTTTATTTTTTATTATATTTGTAGTCTGAATTACAATCCTGCAATTTAAGGAAAGGAAATTATGTTTTCTTTTAGGGGATTTATATATGGACAAAAACAAACTCCTCGAACATGAGAAAATCTGAATATCAGACCTTTGTATAGATCTGAACATATATATCGATATTCTATGTATGGATATGTTACTCTATATGAATGTTCAATACTATATGCTTATATTGATATTCCAAACTTGTCTCAGCCTACTTTGAAAAATGGTGAGGACTATGAATCTGTATAATTATTCATATTAAGTTATGATGAATAGATAACCTCTGTTTTGTACTTATATATACAAATGGAACTTTATACGGTCTGAACTAGATCCGGAAGGAATTTTGTTTTAAACGCAGTAAGTCTATACAGACTAATTTCTTCACTGTTTATATATCCAAGTATTAAAATTGTAGCAACAATATTTGCGGTATAACCACGTACTTCCATAATTGACTTTATGTAGTAAGTACGATGAAATTATCCAAGAAATTCTTCAATGGTACAGCGAGGATGCTATATAATCTATGGTAGTGCTCTCTCAGAGGAAAAATGTATAGGTATATTCAATTATTTCCATATAGTTCCTCCTATTATGTAACTCCCTTATTATCATAGTTGATTTCCGGTTGGAATAATTGTTTGTCTGTATACTATGTCAACATATTTCTTTATAATTGATTTTTTTGTTACAGTCATTTAATTTTCGTTTAATCAATAAAGCCTACGCAAAGTATCAACTGTAATTATATCTATCTATCTATCTATTTATATATATATATATATATATGGAAATATAAAGGTGATCTATACACAGACTTGTTAAAATCTAATCATACATAAATGGTTCCATCTAGAAATTTTATAAAAGGAATAAACATACACCTGTAGATAGAATCTGTTTCAGATTCATTTAAACATAGATAATTTTGCCTAGAAATTTAATTACAGGAGAAACATTTCCATAATTTTTCCATATTTTATAAACTTTACGCAAACGACCAGATTTCATTCTTGAAAATATTTCACATTAGCATAACCATATGCATTACATCGGATATATATATAATCATTCAAACAAAGAGAGGAAAGATTAACATATCTGAACCAATTTGTAGGGAAGGCAAAGGGAACAACCACATTCCGCCCAACCGTAGAATAGGTAGCCAAAATTACTTGCCTGATTCACCCCCTAGCCTAACCATGAATCCATGAGGCGAACTTGGAAGACTCCTCCTCAACAATGTCCATAATTCCAGTAGTTATCCCCTTGCCTAACACTTACTCAGTAGTCCTCATAACAACAAGGAAAAATGCATAGTCTCTTTTCTCAGCATAATTGGCAACGTCCTGGCTCCTCATATATGTTATTTATCATTTGCCTAGGTCTTTTCCCTCCCTTGGGAATTTTTGCAGCTTTCTAAATCCCTGATTTTCAGGGGCTGCCAATTGTCAAATCACTGATTTTCCACTTGTAATAATCATCCCAGAGGTAGTTCCAACATGTTCCCCACTCATGGAGTCATGGTCAGCTAAGTTTAACATGGTTGTTCCATTTGTCCTCCTGCAATCAATATAAAATATTTTGTTTTCATACAAGTGTCATAGTCAAATAGTTAGTTGGGTCAAATCAGGTCTCTGCCCAACAGTCAAAATAATTAATTACAATTACCAAATTTGAAATTCGGAATTCCCATAAATGGAAAACATTTTCCAAATTCGAATTTACTAAAAACGGAATAAATTTCCAACAATTTTAAATTTCAAAAATATTTTATTTTTGGGGATGTCACATCCTTTGCCCCTTCGATAAAACATTGTCCTCAGTGTTCATTCATTTCCTGGAACAGGATTGGATGAGATTTCCTCAAATCTTCCTCCAACTCCCAAGTGGCTGCCTTAGGACTAAAGTGTTTCCATTGCACCTTTACCTGAGCGATGACTCTATTCCGAAGTGCTATTTCTCTCCAGTTCAGAATGGGCAGGGGTTCCACCTGGAACTTGCCTTTAGGTTCCACTTGCACCAAGTTCCAATCAATCATATGAGTAGTGTCATGAATATAGTTTTTCAACAAAGAGACATGAAATACATTATGAATTCTTAGATTAGTTGGAAGTGCAAGTTGATATGCTACGGGTCCAATTTGAGCTAGTATCTCGAAGGGCCCACAAAATGTGGGTGCCATCTTGGCACAATTCCCTAACTTCAACAAGATTTTTTGGGCTTTGAATTTCAAATAAACATGGTCTCCCACTTGAAATTCCAAGTGTCTTGTTTTCTAATCTGCATAGCTCTTCTGTCTGTCTTGTGCTTCTTTCAAGTTCTGTTGTACCTTTCTTACCACGTTCTCCATTTCTTGGAGCATTTCTGGTCCAACCATGAGTCTGTCAGCCGAGCTATCCTAGCTAATTGGAGTTGTACACTTTCTTCCATACAGTATTTCGAAAGGGCTCAACTTAGCCGAAGTTTGGTACCCATTGTTATATGCAAATTCTACCAAGTGCAGGTAGTCTCCCCACTTGCTCGGTTTTGTTCTTACGTACATGTGAAGCATATCCTCTATGATTTGGTTTGTCCTTTTGATTTGTCCATCCATTTGTGGATGATAGCTCGTACTGAAGTTCAAGTTAGTGTTTAGTCCTGCAAACAATTCCTTCCAAAAAGAGGATGTAAATTTTACATCTCTATCTAAAATCACCATTTTAGGAATACCATGCAGTCTAAAAATCGCTTTCATGAATATTTCAGCAATGTTTATAGCTTTAAAAGTAGACTTTACAAGAATAAAGTGTGCAGACTTCCTGAGTTTATCGATTACAACCATGATAGAATCATTTTGTTTCCGAGTTTTAGGCAAACCTGTTGTAAAGTCCAGTGATATAATCTCCCATTTCCATTCTGGTACCAGTAATGGCTGTAATAGGTCGGCTGGATGCTGGTGTTCGGCCTTAACCTGCTAACAATCTTGGCACCTAGCTAAGTACTATGTTGTTTCGCCCTTCATATTAGGCCAGTAAAATAGTTTTCTGAGTGTTGTTATTGTTTTCTGGTAACCTGGATGGCGAGAATATGGTTTCTTATGCACTTCATCTAAAACAGTTAATTTTAACTCTGCTAAATATGGTTTGTAAAGTCTGTTTTTAAATCGTAATAGTCCCTTCTTGTCGATACTTAGATATGGTTTATCTGAGTTTGCGATACTGTTTTGAAATTCTGCCATCATCCTAGTGTAATTTTCATCGTTAATACCTGTCATCCTTATTCTTTGTTCCAGATCACTTTCTTCCCTGCTGATATTTATCTCAAATAACCCATGGACTCTTCTTCTTAAAGCATCTACTACTTTATTTTCTTACCCTTGATATGTCTGACCTCGAAGTCGAATTCGCTCAAGAAGGCTAGCCACCTTGCTTGTCTTGCATTAAGATATGTTTGGTTAAACATATATTTCACCCCGCTATTATCTGTCAATAGTAGGAATTTTCTTCCCATTATATAGTGTCGCCACATTTTTAAGGCATGTATTACTGTTGCCAATTCTAAGTCATGAGTGACATAGTTTCGCTCGTGTTCTTTTAATTTCCGGGACTCGTAACAAATCACGTACCCTTCTTGAGTTAGGACACCACCTAGTCCCTCTTTACTTGCATCATCACAAACTGTGAAGTCTTTATCTAGGTCTACTACCTTCAAAATGGGCGTCAATGTCAATAATTCTTTCATCTTGTTAAAACTGTCTTGACACTTTTGCGACCAGTTAAACTTGGTCTCTTTCTTTTGTAATGATGTGATAGGGTAGGCTATCTTGGAAAACCCTTCTATAAATCTGTGATAATATCTGGTGATTCCCATGAATGACTGGATATTTGTCACATCCTTAGGTACTGGCCATTCCATAATGGATTTTATCTTTTCCAGGTCTATGGAAATACCTTTTGAGGAAATGACATGTCCTAAATATTGTATTTCTTTTTTATAAAAGTCACATTTGTTGAATTTTTCATATAGTTTGTGTTTCCTTAATGTTTGCAAAACTATTCTTAAGTGTTCATCATGTTCCTCCTTCGTTTTTGAATAGACCAGAATATCGTCGATAAATACTACCATGAACTTGTCTAAGTACTGACTGAAAATACTGTTCATCGGGAACATAAACGTGGTTGGTGCATTAGTGAGTCCAAAAGGTATGACTACGAACTTGTAGTGTCCATATCTTGTCCAAAAAACTGTTTTGTTTATGTCCTTGTCTTTTATCCTAACTTGATGATAATTGGATCATAAATCCAACTTTGAAAAGATCTTGTCCCCATCTACTTGATCGAACAGATCATATATCCTTGGTAAGGGGTATTTGTTCTTAATAGTCATTTTGTTTAGTTGTCTATAATTGATACATAGTCTTAGAGTATCGTCTTTCTTTTTCACAAAGAGGACTGGTACCCCCCAAGGTGAGACACTCGATCTGATATACTCTTTGTTCAACAATTCCTGTAATTGTATTTTTAATTCTATGAGTTCTATTAGACTCATTCGGTAAGGTGCTTTTGAGATAGGGGCTGAACCGGGTAGTAGGTCTATGGAGAAGTCTATTTCCCTTCTAGGAGGTAATTCTGGTATCTCATCCATAAACATGTCTCTGACTTCACGTAGGACAACAAAGTCTTCTAACTTTGGCTTATCTTCTTTTTCTAATAGATTCGTCACTTGGATGGCATAAACTTGACATCCCTTTCTAATACATTTCTTGAGTTGCATCGCTGAAACTTGTCTGACTGATATAGGTTATGGTATGCCTTGGGATGTTCTAACATTGTGAAAATCATCTGTATAGCTAAGTATCGTTGTCTAACAGTCTAGTACTGCTTTGTGTTGTTCCAACCAATGCATCCCAATAATCATATCGTAAGATCCTAGTGGTAGGATATTCAGATTTGTTCTTATATTTTGACCATCTAAGATGAAATCAAAATCCGAAACAAAGTCAACTACTTTCCTTTTAGTACCAGTTGCTAATTGTACAAGCCATGATTTTGTGTGCTTTAGTTTCTTAAGTTTATTTGACTCTACCACATCAGGAGTAATATAACTTAACATAGCTCCAAGGTCAATTAAAACAGAAATTCGAGTGTTATTTATTTTACCTTCGATTTCTACCACCAAGGACTAGTGGTCAGCTTGTCGACCATCTATGGCTGCATTTATCCAATGTAGGCTTCTGTCCACGTCTTCCACTGTCGAGGCTTCCTGCAAATTGTGAACAACAGTTCTGTTTGTTGAAATTAAACATGGACAGTTCCTTCTTAGATGAGGCTCTCCACACTCCCAACACTTTAATGGCTCGCGGGAGTTGTACCCAAATTTCTTCATTCCCAGGTTTATTGGTTTACCGCTACCTTGCACATTTGGATGATTGGAGTGAAAATCCTTCCTTGGGAAAATTTTTGCTCCATTCTGATAAGGAGGTTGATGGTATCCCTTCTTCCGCTGGTTCATTCAATCTTTCTTCTTATCCTTCCAGGCCTTGGGAAACTCTACCCATTGTTTATACTGGTCATAGCACATTCGTGATTTCCTGAATACCTCAGTCAAGGATTTGGGGTTGTCAAACTCAATTCTGTCCCTCTAGGACTGTGGTAAACAACTTAAGAATCGTTGGATTTTTACCTTATCCTCTCGGATATACGATACAAACCTTAGTAGTTCCATAAATTTATTTATAAGGTCCTCTATCATCATCTGTCCGAGTCGTAACTCGTAAAATTCTTTCGTCTTCCTTTCATAATAGATTTCAGAAAGGTATTGTTTCTTAAAATAATACTTAAACTCAGACCATTCCAAATTTTTCTCCTTTATGCCCTTGGCCAATTTCAGGTCCTTCCACCAAATGCTGGCTTTTCCCTTCAGATTGTAGATGGCCATTCTGACCTTAATGTTGCTGGAATAGTTATAGATATGGAAGTATTTTTTGATGTCCAACAACCATGTCTCAACTTCTTCTCCTGTCCTGGATTCACCATCAAAGGTAGTTGGTTTAATCTTTTTAAATTCTCCTTCAAGGTGGTCTATTTGTTTTCTTTTTCTGTCTAGTTTAGTTTTGTCTTCAGCTAAAGATGTTCCTTCAGACGAATTGTCTCCTTTTTCTGTTTCCGGCCCAGAGTTCTTGGAGGCCCTTTTGCTGACCTCTTCATCATGGTTATCGTCTTTTGGGCTTTTCTTGGTCACTATACTTCGCAACAGGACTTCATTTATCTCTTGTTGTTCCTATTGTTCTCTCTTCAATTTTTCATTGTCGGCTTTAAAAATCTGCAATTCGACAATAAGATTCCTCATTGTTTCCAACACCTCCATGGGTGAGCTTCCATCGATGTTCTGTCTTGAATCTCCAGGAGGTCCTTGTAGAGGATTTCCTTCCATCCTGATTTATGCACCCTCTTGAGTTGCCATAATTAACACAAAACATAAATGGCTTTTTGTTTGTAATCATAAGATTTATTAGTTTTACATAAATCAAAATATATACTAAGAAACTAATGTGGCCCTATTCAGGCCCAGTGCTATAAATTTTTTCTCTGATACCATATGTAATGTACCCCAATTTACCCAAAAAAAAATAAAAATTATTAGTATGTTTGGGAAACATCACTTCTCCTAGTCTTCAAACAATGAAGTTATTAACAACAATTGAACTACTATGAACCTCCTTCTCCTATTTAATAACTAACTTTGGCATCACCTTCCATCTTACTAATAGAAACAATACAATTATATCTATACATTTATGGCATATAGAGGACTTTTAGTCCTATAAACAATTTAACCCTCACCCCTATGTATGGTCCCTTTCTTGAATACGAAACAATTTACTTTTCTAAAAGGAGAAACTCAAGGGTTAAGGGTCACAGCTTGTAAGCATTTAAAGGTACTTAACTTTCGAATCACTCTAATCCTAACTGACCCTCCTCGTAGTCCAACTGAAGGGATAACGAACTAAATCATCTTAACTGAACAATGAGGGAATCATTATAGTGCATTAACTCGACAAGAAGTCTGAGGATTTTTCTGTCAGTCGAACTTAATAACCCTCTGTCCAGTCTATTAATGGAGGCCCTGTGAGTTCTCATTCTGAGGCCACCACTCACCCTATGTCCAATACACTTATGCCACCTATGTTATGTCACATGGTCGGATAGCTCCTTCGTACTCCTACTATTAGTCTATGTAGTAATGGTTATTCCTCCATTGGGGTTCTCCCACCTAGAGTTTAGGGTTTTGTTTCTTCCTTATGCATTTCTCCTCTATGATGGTATTCGACACTCTGGAGGTTTTCCACTGGTGAGATATGTAGGAGCTACCCATCTTCATGGTAAGTTACGATACTCTCGTCGTTGTTTGATGATGAGTAAGAAAAGTCGAGAGGGATTTTGGTCATTCCAGTATTTTTTATTTCTTATGGATTCTTTGTAAACAATGTCTTTCCTTCAAAGATTTGGCTCTGTGGAAAGTCTCCTTTAGTCATGGGGAAATTTTCAATTTAAGTATACTGGACTACTCCTTATGCTTTGGGTTTTTAAACGCGTAGTTATGAGAGAGAGAGGATTATTGTTATTGTTTGGGGTTTGGACTTCCCCTCATATTTTCCTCTTCTACCCCAAACATAAACGTCCAAGTATAGGTACCGATTCTATAATTTTAAAGAAGGATACCTTGACTGTAAATTCTTTAGAATGTTTCTTGTGTATTACCTGTTTGGAGCCTCTTACTTCTTAAGTTGCCTGCATTTTATTTCCATTCTGGTATAGCTTAGACGTTCATATCTCATGTAGTGTCGCACATTAAGTTCCTATCTGGAGTACTAATCAAAACTTTATAGCCTTTAAGACGCTTTTGTAAGTCCCTAACAGGTTCTAGAGTTTCATTGTGTATTCGATTTTCTTTTGGGTCAAAGTTATAGAAAGTTACAGTACTCATGGAGACATATGTGCTTGTTTCGTATGAAGGTCTATGAAGTCGAAGCGTTCTTATAGATATTTCTTGGTTGAAGCATTAATTTTCTTTAATATTGAAATTAGCATTCTTATTCTTTAAAGGATTGAGAACCGAGATCTAATGATGGGGCTCTGTGTTTATGAGGGTACCCATCAGAAGTCCCTGAACCATCCTCCCCTCGACCTGGGACGTTTATACGACCAGATACGACAGAGGAAGAGACTCCAGTTCTCCCACCATGAGTTGAGTACCACATTTACTTTAAACTCTTCCTATCATTCATTATTCTATTAAAGGTTATGTCCATTCTACTTTTATTATACAATACTAATGTAACTTGAAAAATTTCTTGCAGGGACTTCAACCGTGCATAGATTCGGGCGCAAACTCCTGGTCAAAAGATCAAAAGGTATTTGGATTTTAATTCATTACGATTAAAGAGCACCCTCGGTGTTTTTCTTCATTTTTTCTGATGTAATTTTAAGCCGGAAGGGTGAGCGACATGAAGAGCAGAGTCTATTCAAGGGATAGCTCGGCCCTGTAACACTGTGTTTTAAGTTTCTACGGCCATAAGGGATTATTACCTTATTAATGTATATCTGGTTGAATTTGTATGTGGTTAAATTTTATATGTTGAGTATTCGATTTTAGGGCAATATAGACAGTGACCTCTGTCGAGCAATTTGGTCTCTTAATGAACAATTCTAGAAAAGGATATCAACATAATTCTAAGGATAGTTATTCCATATTGATTTTTCTTCTTGGATCTTATGGAAACAATTTTCAACGATTTTCTAGTTTTAATCATGTACCCTTTACTCTTTCACATTGTGTTCCAATTTGTATTTTATTGTCTATTATATTTGCAGTCCGAATTACAATCGTGCAATGTAAGGAAATGAACTTATGTTTTCTTTTAGGGGATTTATATATGGACAAAAACAGACTCCTCGAAAAGGAGAAAACCTGAATATCAGACCTTTGTATAGATCTAAACATATATATCGATATTCTATGTATGGATATGTTACTCTATATGAATATTCAATACTGTATGCTTATATTGATATTCCAAACTTGTCTCAGCCTACTTCAATAAATGGTGAGGAATATGACTCTGTATAATTATTCATATTAGGTTATGATGTATAGATAACCTCTTTTCTGTACTTATATATACAAATGGAATTTTATACGGTCCGAACTAGATCCGGAAGGAATTCCGTTTTAAAAGAAGTAATTCTATACAGACTGATTTATTCACTATTTATATATCCAAGTATTAAAACTGTAGCAACAATATTTGTGGTATGTAGAAACCTATATTTAATTAGACTATTAAATGTCATAAATTTTAACAGATAAGATTACTTCTACACAGAAACAATAAGTAATTTCTTTCATTCAACAATAAGTTAAACTTGGTCCCTTTCTTTTGTAGTGACGTGATAGGGTAGGCTATCTTGGAAAACCCTTCTATAAATCTACGATAATATCCGGTGATTCCCATGAATGACCATATATTTGCCACATCCTTAGGTACTGGCCATTCCATAATGGATTTTATCTTTTCTGGGTCTACGTCAATACGTTCTGAGGAAATGACATGTCCTAAATATTGTATTTCTTTTTTATAAAAGTCATACTTGTTGAATTTTGTGTATAGTTTGTGTTTCCTTAATGTTTGTAGAACTATTCTTAAGTGTTCATCATGTTCCTCCTCCATTTTAGAATAGACCATAATATCGTCAATAAATACTACTATGAACTTGTCTAAGTACTGACTAAAAATGTTGTTCATCAAGCACATAAATGTGGCTGGTACGTTAGTGAGTCTGAAAGGTATGACTACAAACTCGTAGTGTCCATATATTGTTCAAAAGGTTGTTTTCTTTATGTCCTCATTCTTTATCCTAACTTGGTCATAACCGGATCGTAAATCCAATTTTGAAAAGATCTTGGCCCCACCAACTTAATCGAACAGATCATTTATCCTTGGTAAGGGGTATTTGTTCTTAATGGTCATTTTGTTCAGTTGTCTATAATCGATACATAGTCTTAGAGTATTGTTTTTATTCTTCACAAAGAGGATTGTTTCTCCCCATGGTGAGACACTCGGTCTGATATACTCTTTGTCCAACAATTCTTGTAATTGTATTTTTAATTTTGTCAGTTCTCGTAGACTCATTCGGTAGGGTGCTTTTGAGATAGGTGTTGATCTGGGTAGTAGGTCTATGGAGAAATCTATTTCCCTTCTAGGAGGTAATTCTGGTATCTCATCCACAAACATGTCTCTGAATTCACGTAGGACAACAATGTCTTCTAATTTGGGCTTATCTTCTTTTTCTAATAGATTCTTCACTTGGATGGCATAAACTTGGCATCCCTTTCTAATACATTTCTTGAGTTGCATCGCTGAAGCTTGTCTGAATGATATGGGTTTTGGTATGACTTGGGCTATGCTAATAGTGACAAAATCATCTTTATAGCTAAGCATCTTTGTTTAACAGTCTAGTACTGCTTTTTGTTCTTCCAACCAATCCATCTCGATAATCATATCATAAGATCCTAGTGGTAGGATGTTCAGATTGGTCCTTATCTTTTGACCATCTAAGATGAACTCAAAATCAGAAATAAAGTCAACTACTTTCCTTTTAGTACCTGTTTATTCTTAAGTTTATTCGACTCTACTACATCAGGAGTAATATAACTTAACGTAGCTCCAGGGTCAATTAAAACAAAAATTCGAGTGTCATTGATTTTACCTTCGATTTCTACTACCGAGGACTGGTGGTCAACTTGTCGACCATCTATGGCTACATTTGTCTGATGCAGACTTCTGCCCACGCCTCCCACTATCGAGGCTTCCTGTAAATTGTGAACAACAGTTCTGTTTGCTAAAATTAAACGTGGATAGTTCTTCTTTAGATGAGGCTCTCCACACTCCCAACACTTTAATGGCTCGCGGGAGTTGTCCCCAAACTTATTCATTCCCAGGTTTATCGGTTTACCTCTACCTTGCGTATTCTGATGATTGGAGTGAAAATCCTTCCTTGGTAAACTTTTTGCTTCATTCCAATAAGGAGTTGGTTGGTGTCCCTTCTTCCGTTGGTTCATTCGATCTTGCTTCTTATCCTTCGAGGCCTTGGGAAACTCTACCCGATGTTTATACTAGTCATATCACATTCGTGCTTTCCTGAATACCTCTCTCAAGGATTTGGGGTTTTCAAACTCAATTATGTCCCTGTAGGACTGTGGTAAACAGCTTAAGAATTGTTGGATTTTTACCTTATCCTCCTGGATGTATGGTACGAACCTTAGTAGTTCCATAAATTTATTTATAAGGTCCTCCATCGTCATCTTTTTGAGTCGTAACTCATAAAATTCTTCCGTCTTCCTTTCATAATAGCTTTCAGAAAGGTATTGTTTCTTGAAATACTTATTAAAGTCGGACCATTACAACTGTTTCTCCTTTAGGCCCTTGGCCAATTTCAGGTCCTGCCACCAAATGTTGGCCTTCCCCTTCAGATTGTAGATGGCCATTCTGACCTTCATGTTGCTAGAATAGTTGTAGATCTGGAAGTATTTTTTTATGTCCAACAACCATGCCTCAACTTCTTCTCCTATCCTAGATTCTCCATCAAAGGTAGCTGGTTTAATCTTTTTATTTTCTCCTTCAAGGTGGTCCGCTTGTTTTCTTTTTATGTCTGGTATAGTTTTGTCTTCAGCCAAAGGTGTCCCTTTAGATGAACTGTCTTCTTTTTCTGTTTTTGGACTAGAATTCTTGGAGGCCCTTTTTGTTGACCTCTTCGTCATGGTTATCATCTTTTGGGATTTTCTTGGTTACTATACTACGCAGCAAGACTTCATTTATCTCTTGCTATTCCTGCTGTGTTTTCTTCAATTTTTCATTGTCAGCCTTGAAAACCTGCAGTTTAACAATAAGATTCCTCATTGTTTCCAACACCTCTGTGGGTGAGATTCCATCATTATTCTGTCTTGGATCTCTAGGAGATCCTTGCTGTGGATTTCCTTCCATTCTCATTTCTGCACCCTCCCGAGCTGCCATAATTTACAAAAACAAAAAGGGATTTCTGTTTGTAACCATAAGATTTATTAGTTTTACATAAATTAGAATAAATACTAAGAAGCTAATGTGGCCCTTTTCAGGCCCAATGTTGTAGCTTTTTCTCTGATACCATATGTAATGTACCTCAAATTCACCAAAAAACAATAAAATTTCTATGACATAATTCAATTTCGTTTAAGCTTAGAATTTAAGAGAAGGTAAGATTCATTTCTGTCCATAATGAAATTATCACACCAGACTAGTTTACTTCGAACAAAAAAGCTTATGTGGATAAACTCTTTCCATAATTCTATCACTTCCCTTAACTCTCAAACTACTTCAATGTACTTATATGTATATAGGCAATATCTAAGCTTAGGTCGAAGGAACCTTTGGGGTTCAGAGAGTTAAAGCTCAGGGTTGTGCACAACTGTTGTATGATCAAAAGGATCTGGGTGCACAGAGTTTAACCTCTGAGAGGTCGCACAGGAGAGCAATTGAAATGAATGGTGGAGACACTTCGATGAGAAGTGTCGAATTTGCGAGAGTCGTTGGATCTTGCAGAGCAGTGAGGAGATTAAGGCTAAGTTTCTTCCAACACTCTAAGGCATTGAATTTCACTATTTAAGAGTTCGGGGTTTAGAACGGCAGGTGATTATGGAGTCGCTACATCGTGAACTCCCGGTTTGTGGAATTGCAAAACAATCGACACCATTCATCAAGGAGGACACGTGGCGAGTGGTCAAGGTTTGGGGAAAATCCTGAAAGGTTGTGGATCATCGATCTAGTGGGATCGTGGTCATTGGTTCAAGAGGAATCTGGACTGTTGATCTCTCAAGGGGGAGATTTCGACATTTCGGGGTCCGGGAGTTTGAAGGACCTAGAATCGTTGCACCCAGAATTGGGAAATCGCGAATCGCGAAAAGCCGATAGCGTTTAAGCGCATGGTCACAGAGTGGTGGTCACATGGATGGAGGCTAAGGGTGAACTGAACCATTAAGCCCTTTTCGGCATTTTGGCGGCCGGGAGTTGGAAGGACAAGGAGTCTGGGATTGTCAAAGTAATCAGTTATGCACATGTAATTATACGTTTAATAGCAAGGTTGGATCTTCATGACTCCTAGAACAGTAGGTATTTTGGTTGTCTACTATGTGCGCGTATAAAGACGTATATTATCATTCTTACTATAGGGAATTCGCTTTAACTATCCATTAACATCTATACTTATTTCCACCTATAGGTATGTACATACCCATAACTTTCTCTAAATATATATAGAGAGATTCACTGTTATAGGTATAGTTTCATCTTGATTCCGGTTTAATAACTGGAAATCTCAGTTACGTGCTATGGTCCTGTATCTTTACTTACAAAAAATATAAACATGCAAGTATATCTACCTAACTTGGGTCTCATTCTTACACACCATTAGCTTACACATCAAGCATAGTTAACTCAAAGGATCCCATCTTGTTCTACACGGTTTATGCCATTAAACATTAGTCTAATTACGAAATTTCGAATACTTAAAGGTGTATGAACTCATGGCAAGCAAAACTCTTAGAAAAATCGCGCTAAATATCTACTAAATTAGTTTAATACTTTCATATACAATAATTTATGTACTTGTCATGCCCTGTACACAGTGACTTGTAATATGATCTGTTATTTCTATTCTACCTCTATTCCAAATGAATATCCTCCATCGTTTCTACCAGTCCATTCATTATAGTATTAGAGTTGTTCCTATAGAAAATACTTTTTACTATGTTCCTACAGTTTTGTGAAAAACCAGAGGTCAATTGGGTTTCGGTGATTACAAATGCCAAACACAAAAACAAAGGACCACATTGTTTGCCGAATCGCTAAATGCGGAAAGACTGTGGGCCCAGTACTTCGGGGTTTTAGGGTTCGGGTTTTCACGATTTTTAAATGCCAAACACCAACACACAACAACTCCTGAATTGCGAAAATGTGAATGGAATATGGGAACAACACTTCGGGGTTTCGAGGTTCGGAATTTTGGAGTTTATGAACACCTGACAAACAAACAAAATGAAATAAGGAATGTCGAATTGAGAAAAGAGATTAGGGTGTGGGCCCAACAATTTTGGGTTTCGGTGTTTGGTAAAGCAAAGGAACTCCGTGTATATGTAACAATCAAGTCCCAAATGCCGAAATATCAATTTTGCATTTAATCTCTTTTAAAAATCACACGCTTCAACAAATAAACTCGAAATAAATAAATGATCGGGTTCGTAATTGGTAAAAACAAATACTTACTGTGTTTTCTCAAAAAATGAATTTATCAAGAAATAAAATGAGTTTACAAACTCAATAACATAAAAACATAATCACAGAGCAAACTTCCAAAAGAGGGAATAACCAAATCAATTTAGAAAATGCTTTCAAGCTATCTCACCCTCTGTGTCCGGAATTACAATATGATTCAAGTATTTATGGGAACAAAAATTGCCCCTTCGACCTTAGGAAAAATTAAATCAGGGTGGTGATGGTATTTGGTGGCTTGCAAAGGATAAGGTGGCCACTGGTTGACAACGAACCCTCACGTCTTGAAGGGTCAAGACGACCACCGATCCGCTGTCATAAAGCGGTGAAAAGATTACAAACCAATAAGTTTTTCCTATTACAGAAATGGATTATGACACGATAGATTTCGCCCATGGAAGTACTTTAATATAGAATTAACATATACATATCACCAGTATAAATGATTATTTAACAGAGAGAAGGAGTACATCAACATATCTGAACCAGTTTTGCGGGGAGAAAAAGGGAACAACCACATTCCTGCCAACCGTAGAATAGGAAGCCAAAATTTCTTTCCCAATTCATCCCCTAGCCTCCTCTCATATACTATTTATCATTTGCCCAGGTGTTTTCCCTCCCTTGGGAATTTTCGCAGCTTTCTAGATCCCTGATTTTCAGGGGCTTCCAATGGCCAAATCATTGTTTTTCCACTTGTAACAATCAACCTAGAGGTAGTTCCCACATGTTCCCCACTCATGGAGTCATGGTCAACTGATTTTAACATGGTTGTTCCATTTGTCCTCCTGCAATCAATATAAAATATTATGTTTTCATACAAATTTCATAGTCATATAGTTAGTTGAGTCAACTCAGATTTCTTCCCAACAGTCATAATAATTTATTACAATTATCAAATTCAAAATTCAAAATTGCCATAAATGGAAAATATTTTCCAAATTTGAATTTATTAAAAACGGAATACTTTTTCCAGCAAATTTAAATTTCAAAAATATTTTATTTTTGGAGATGTCACAGAAGATAAATTTGAACAATAGATTAGTAGGAGGGGTATATTTGGCACAATGAGTAGATCTAAACCGTTGGATCCATTGGTATGTGTACCAATGGATATCGATGGTCGGAGCGACCTTGGATGCACGAGTTGGAGGCACTTCGCTGGAGGAAAATCTGAGAGGTAATCTAGATCATTGATCGAAGAGAAGGCGTGGTGTGATTTCAATCATAAATTCACGATGCGATCTACCAGTTCCCTTAGGGAGTATTGGTAAGGGATGTGATGACTGGTTGACATAGGCGCCAAAAGTGTAGTTATATTATCGCGGGGAGGACTTGTGTCACTACTTGATTGGATAATCCAAGTACTTGGAGATGACATGTAAGCCACGAAGTATCCCCATGTGTCAGATGGTGATTGTGCCACATGTCATGACATTTTGACATTTGGAGAAGTGGTTCGTAATCCATTATGAATGCCACATGGTAGGTATACATTGGAAACCATACTTGATGTGGCAGATGAGTGGGAAGATATGGACCGTCCATTGGAGGGGTAACGGTTAGAGGGATTTTGAGTCCTGGTAGGGAACATACTCCTATAGGAGGAACTCTGATGGAGACATAGAGCCATTGATTTAGTCATGAGAATCCTCGACCATTGGATCGAAAGAAACTGGTCTCTGCTGGGAGGAACTCCGAGGATTGATCTGGATCATTGATTGGAGAAGGGATGCAGTGTAACGACAGTCATTGATCTTTCGTAAGTTCCACATGGTCATGCTAGAAGAATTCAAAGGAGTGATGATTTCATGATGACATGGTAAGCTAGCAGGGAACGTGCATGCCAAGTTTAACTAAGAACAATTAAACTTGTTATTAATTGATATTTTCTTATGGTATTTTTACATTGAATGATAATATATGATATTACAATAATTAATATATCTATTAAATAGTATATAAATTAATATTCTTAGTTGATTGTGATCCTTTTCAAATAATTATGCCGAAAGGCATACACCTATTGGCAATGGTCACATTTAATGATATTTTAATCATAAATTCCAATAGTATGGTTATCAATTGAATATGGTGGCATATTCTTCGTCATCCTTCCAAATCAATGAATGAGATCTCATGTTCATAAATTTCTATAATTAACAAACTTACTTAAAATTACAAATTTACTTAACTATTCACTTTTTATCATTTTACATTATTAAATTTACATTTGTGCCACGTTTTCCATATCTACCATATACCTACAACCGCATAATTACCATTGGTTTCATATTATTCCTACGATGGTAGCTGGAGCCGCATTCTTCCTACGATTGCAGCTGCATCCAATCGTTTCATATTCTTCCCACCATTGGTTTTGTATTCTTGCTTTGTAATGAGGAAATCGTGTCTACCGTAACTCAGCGTAATTCGTTTCATATTCTTCCTACAATGGCAGCTACAGCCACATTCTTCCTAAGATGGCATCCGCAACCATTCGTTTCATATTCTTCCTACCATTGGTTTCATATTCTTGCTTTGTATTGAAGAAATCTTGGCTAGTGTAACTCTACCCTAGCATCTGTCCAACGTAATTCGTTTCATATTCTGCCTACGATGGAAGCCACAGCCGCATTCTTCCTACGATGGCAGCCACATCCTTTCATTTCATATTCTTCCTACCATTGGTTTCATATTCTTTCTTTGTATTGAAGAAATCGTGGCTAGCGTAACTCTACCCTAGAAACTGTTCAGCGTAATTCGTTTCATATTCTTCCTGCAATGGTAGTCATAGCTGTATTCTTCCTACGATGGCAGCCGCATCCATTGGTTTCATATTCTTCCTACGATGGCAGCCGCATCCATTGGTTTCATATTCTTCCTACGATTGGTTTCATATTCTTGCTTTGTATTGAAGAAATCGTGGCTAGTGTAACTCTACCCTAGCAACTCTTCAACGTAATTGTTCAATAGATTAATGAATTAATGAATTACTTTATTTGTCTTATTGCAATCCGTTTGTATTCAAGAAATCGTGGCCTGAGTAATTCTTCATTCCATTAATGAATTTTTTTTGTTTTTTTCTCAAAAGTAAAGTTTATTAATAAAATAAACTAGCTTTGTAAATTAATATATTACTAAAATCTATTAATAAAATAAGTTTAGTAACTCTCAAGGTTTTAGGGTTAGGGTTTTTAATAATATATTACTAATAAAGTTAAGGTTATTCAAGTTACGGTTAATGTATGTATTATTAATACATTA
>JZKD02S1673326.1:53105-65621 GCA_000966675.3 Picea glauca
TTGTTTGATATATTAATAATGTTATGTATTAATTAATTAATATATTAATATAGTGTTAAAGTATTAATACATTAATTATATATTAAATACATCAATAAAAACATTAAATACATTAAAAAAGTAATAATATATTAATAAAATATAGTAATGCAATGATCTTAATGTATAAATTATAAATATCTAGAATGAGGGAGCTACGGTCTGAAACAACTGTAATCTAGGGTTTGGTGGTCGCGGCCACAACAAAGGACAAAATGGGTATTAAGGGGAGCGCTAATGGAACCCCCTCATACAAGCATGTAGTAGTAGACAGAGGGAAAGGCCCACGAGGCGTATTTTTCAAGGCACCAATGACAAGGACCTCGGGATTAGAACCGGAAAAGAGTCAGGAAAGCAACGAGGGGAAAAGCGATGGCATGGGGGAAGAAGCCAGAGAAACTTAGAATGCTACGTAAGAAAGGGCGAGCCCCAATGGGGCAGAAGGGCGCAACCCATGTAAACAAAAAACAACAATGATACCCAAGGTAATACTGGAAGTTCTGCAACTACAACTTTATAGGGACCGAATGAAGACGCATGCGCTAATATGCAAGTTTATGGGTTTGTGGCCCACATAAAGAATGTTGTGCAACTGGATTAAATATCAATGGAAGCCAAGCGGAGAAGTGGAACTACACCTTGGCTCGAAAGGATTCTTTACAACAGTATTCATGAACCTGGAAGATAGGGATAAGGTCTTTGAGGGGGTGGCATACTTCCACGCCTCAGCAGGACTGTACATGTGACCATGGAAGGAAAACTTATCCCCGGAGAAAGAAACTTTCAAAAATGTACCTGTCTGGCTGAGACTTTACTCCTTTCCGTTAGATTACTGGCTACCTTACACCTTTGAAGCAATAGGGAACAAACTGAGAAAATACGTGAAGACATCAGAAGTAACCCTAAAAGGGTGATATACATCATATGCAAGAATCTGCATAGAGATGGATGTGTCAGGGGCACTCGCAAAAGCCATAAGCCTCGAATTCAAGGATGAGGAATGGATACAAAACATTGACTATGAGAAGATCCCCTTCATATGCAGAAGATGTCACGAACATGGATACCTAATCAGAGAATGTCCTCTCATTAAAAGAAAGAAGCGAAAAACACCAAACTATAGGAGGATGATGATGGGTTTATAAAACCAAACGACATAAACAAAGTAAAACCCCAACAGGGAGCAATTCAGAGGCTAGGAATAGAACAGAAGGACGGGACAAGACCAACAAAGGGGAAGAAGGAGGAAAGGAAAATGAAAAAGCTAAAGAAGCTAGGGAACAAACAACAAATGAGATACTCATAGCCCAAGAAAGAAGATGGGATAGGGGGGTATCACAACTCCTATGGATGGAGAAACCAGAGATGCCACCACCCCCATGCAGGAGGCAGACAGAGATGCATAAATGACTCCAAGCGAGGCAGGAATGGAAGATACTGATCTGAGAGACATTGTGGAAAGGGAAGGGATAGATCTCCCAAACAACTGGAAAAATGGAAAAGGTAGGGCGTAGACAATGTACCAGCGGAGCAGCTAGACTACATCCAATACATGTTCCTCCTAAGCGAGGAAGCCAAATCCAGAGGGCTCGAGCACACACATGGGGAGATAGGACACCTAGGAATCAAAGAAGGTGAGGGACAACCACAAATCTCACCCAAGAAGACGAGAAGGAAAAAAGGCAAGAGATCAAACAGTGTAGCCCGACAGGAACTAGGAGCTCTGCTGATAAACTCAATTAAGATAAAAAATCTCTTTCCCAACTCCCCCCCACATGTTTAAATGAATATTATAACATGGAATATAAGAGGCNCAAGTTTATGGGTTTGTGGCCCACAGAAAGAATGTTGTGCAACTGGATTAAATATCAATGGAAGCCAAGCGGAGAAGTGGAACTACACCTTGGCTCGAAAGGCTTCTTTACAACAATATTCATGAACCTAGAAGACAGGGATAAGGTCTTTGAGGGGGTAGCATACTTCCATGTGTCAGCAGAACTATACATGCAACCATGGAAGGAAAACTTTTCCCCGGAGAAAGAAACTTTCAAAAATGTACCTGTCTGGCTGAGACTTTACTTCTTTCCGTTAGATTACTAGCTACCTTCCACCTTTGAAGCAATAGGGAACAAACTGGGAAAATACGTGAAGATATCAGAAGTAACCCTAAAAGGGTGATATACATCATATGAAAGAATCTGCATAGAGATGGATGTGTCGGGGGCACTCCCAAAAGCCATAAGCCTCGAATTCAAGGATGAGGAATGGATACAAAACATTGACTATGATCAGATCCCCTTCATATGCAGAAGATGTCGCGAACATGGACACCTAATCAGAGAATGTCCTCTCATTAAAAGAAAGAAGCAGAAAACACCAAAATACAGCAGGATGAAGATGGGTTTATCAAGCTAAACAACAGAAACAAAGTAAAACCCCAACAGGGAGAAATTCGGAGGCTAGGAATAGAACAAAAGGATGGGAAAAGACCAACAAAGGGGAAGAAGGAGGAAAGGAAAAGGAAAAAGCTAAAGAAGCTAGGGAACAAGCAACAAATGAGAATACTCATAGCCCAAGAAAGAAGATGGGACAGGGGAGTAGCGCAACTCCTATGGATGGAGAAACTAGAGATGCCACCACCCCCATGCAGGAGGCAGACAGAGATGCATAAATGACTCCAAGTGAGGTAGGAATGGAAGATACTGACCTCAGAGACATTGTGGAAAGGGAAGCGATAGATCTCCCGAACATACTGGAAAAATTGAAAAGGTAGGGCATAGACAATGTACCGGCGGAGCAGCTAGACTGCATCCAATACATGTTCCTCCTAAGCGAGGAAGCCAAATCCAGAGGGCTCGAGAACACACATGGGGAGATAGGACACCTAGGAATCAAAGCAGGCAAGGGACAACCACAAATCTCACCCAAGAAGATGAGAAGGAAAAAAGGCAGGAGATCAAAGAGTGTAGTCCTACAAGAACTAGGAGCTCTGCTAATAAACTCAGGTAAGATAAAAAATCTCTTTCCCAACTCCCCCCCACATGCATAAATGAATATTATAACATGGAATATAAGAGGCCTAAATAGCCCATGAAAGCAGAAAATCCTTAGAAATATTTTTAGGAAGGAATAACCGGACCTTTGTTTCATTCAAGAGACAAAATGCACTGTAGACAGGATGGAAACAATCAGCAAAAACCAATGGAGCAAGTACAAGATGATGTTTTTCGAAGAACAACATATGGAAGGAGGTATCCTTACCTTGTGGAACTCGCAAGTGATGAACCTAATAGCACTAGAGGCTACCAGGTACACACTTTCAGTTAATATGAAAATCATTGGTAATACGGAGATGATTATGTGCACCAATGTGTATGGACCCCAGATGTTAGAGGAAAAGAGAAGAATGCTTCTAGACCTTGCAGACCGAAAATCCCGCTCCAACAAACACCACTCGATCCTGGTAGGGGACTCCAACATCATCACATCACTTGCAGATAAAAAATGAGGCACCGGGAGATTGGATAGAGATGCGGAAGAATTATCAATGTTCATAGACACAACAAATATGGTGGACATAAGAACCAATAATGGACAGTTCACTTGGAACAAAAAACGGATAAATCAACATCAGGTTGCGACAAGACTAGACATATTCTTGGTGTCAGAATCCATCATTATGCAGGGGTTAACCTTAGACTACAACATCATTCCCTGAATGGTTTCTGNAGATCCCCTTCATATGCAGAAGATGTCACGAACATGGACACCTAATCAGAGAATGTCCTCTCATTAAAAGAAAGAAGCGGAAAACACCAAACTACAGCAGGATGAGGATGGGTTTATAAAACCAAACGACAGAAACAAAGTAAAACCCCAATAGGGAGCAATTTGGAGGCTAGGAATAGAATAGAAGGAAGGGACAAGACCAACAAAGGGGAAGAAGGAGGAAAGGAAAAAGAAAAAGATAAAGAATCTAGGGAAAAAACAACAAATGAGAATACTCATAGCCCAAGAAACAAGATGGGACAGGGGGGTAGCGCAACTCCTATGGATGGAGAAACCAGAGATGCCACCACCCCCGTGGAGGAGGCAGACAGAGACGCATAAATGACTCCAAGAGAGGTAGGAATGGAAGATACTGATCTCAGAGACATTGTGGAAAGGGAAGGGATAGATCTCCTGAACATACTAGAAAAATGGAAAAGGCAGGGCGTAGACAATGTACTAGTAGAGCAGCTAGACTGCATCCAATACATGTTCCTCCTATGTGATGAAGTCAAATCCAGAGGGCTCGAGCACACACGTGGGGAGATAGGACACCTAGGAATCAAAGAAGGCAAGGGACAACCACAAATCTCACCCAAGAAGATGAGAAGGAAAAAAGGAAAGAGATCAAACAGTGTAGCCCTACAGGAACTAGGAGCTCTGTTGATAAACTCTCGTAAGATAAAAAATCTCTTTCCCAACTCCCCCCCACATGTTTAAATGAATATTATAACATGGAATATAAGAGGCCTAAACAACTCATGAAAGCATAAAATCCTTAGAAATAGACTTAGGAAGGAATAATCAGACCTCTGTTTCATTCAAGAGACAAAATGCACTGTAGACATGATGGAAATAATCAACAAAAACCAATGGAGCAAGTACAAGATGATGTTTGTCGAAGAACAATAGATGGAAGGAGGTATCCCTACCTTATGGAACTCACAAGTGATGAACCTAATAACAGTCGAGGATACCAGGCACACACTTTCAGTTAATATGCAAATCATTGGTAATACAGAGATGATTATGTTCACCAATGTGTATGGACCCCAGATGTTAGAGGAAAAGAGAAGAATGCTTCTAGACCTTGAAGACCTAAAATCCCGCTCCAACAACCACCACTCGATCTTGGCAGGGGACTTCAACATCATCACATCACTTACAGATAAAAAATGAGGCACCGAGAGATTGGATAGAGATGCGGAAGAATTATCAACGTTCATAGACACAACGGATATGGTGGACATAAGAAACAATAATGGATAGTTCACTTGGAACAATAAATGGATAAATCAACATCAGGCTGCCACAAGACTAGACATATTCTTGGTGTCAGAATCCATCATTATGCAGGGGTTAAACTTAGACTACAACATCATTCCCTGAATGGTTTATGATCACTCGCTAGTCCAACTGGAAGCAGACTTCCCAACCTCCCTGAAGATTAGACCCTTCAGATTTCAGAAATTATGGATAGAACAACCCATCTTCAAGGAGAACATCAACCAGTGGTGGTGGGAGGAACAACTGGATCAAGGGACAACAATTTTCAAACTCTAAAAGAAACTAAAGTACATCATATATAAGCTCAGAGAGTCGAATAAGGAAAAATTTGGCAACATAAACCAAGAGAAGAAAAATATTGAAGAGAGAATGAGAAGACTCCAGGAAGTTTGCATATCAGAGGACTATAGAGAAGATCAAAAAAAGGAAGAGATCCAAATGACCCAGGAATGGGAGGTAAGATGCCATTAGGAAGAAATTCTGTGGTGCCAAAAGTCCCGAATTAGATGGCTAAAGGAAGGAGAGAGGAACACCATGTTTTTTCATAGAACAACCATTGCCAGAAGATCCCACAACAAAATCATGAAAATTAAGGATCAGGATGGGATCAAGAGAGAATCCCACAAGGAGATTGAAAATACCCTGGTAAGTCACTTCCATGNTGTAGCCCGACAGGAACTAGGAGCTCTGCTGATAAACTCAATTAAGATAAAAAATCTCTTTCCCAACTCCCCCCCACATGTTTAAATGAATATTATAACATGGAATATAAGAGGCCTAAACAACCCATGAAAGAAGAAAATCCTTAGAAATAGACTTAGGAAGGAATAACCAGACCTCTGTTTCATTCAAGAGACAAAATGCACTGTAGACATGATGGAAACAATCAACAAAAACCAATGGAGCAAGTACAAGATGATGTTTGTCGAAGAACAACAGATGGAAGGAGGTATCCTTACCTTGCGAAACTCACAAGTGATGAACCTAATAGTAGCCGAGGCTACCAGGCACACACTTTCAGTTAATATGAAAATCATTGGTAATACGGAGATGATTATGTGCACCAATGTGTATGGACCCCAGATGTTAGAGGAAAAGAGAAGAATGCTTCTAGACCTTGAAGACCTAAAAGCCCACTCCAACAACCACCACTTGATCCTGGCAGGGGACTTCAACATCATCACATCACTTGCGGATAAAAAATGAGGCACTGGGAGATTGGATAGAGATGTGGAAGAATTATCAATGTTCATAAACACAATGGATATGGTGGACATAAGAACCAATAATGGAGAGTTCACTTGGAACAATAAACGGATAAATCAACATCAGGTTGCGACAAGACTAGACAGATTCTTGGTGTTAGAATCCATCATTATGCAGGGGTTAACCTTAGACTACAACATCATTCCCTGAATGGTTTCTGATCACTCGCCAGTCCAACTGGAAGCAGACTTCCCAACCTCCCTGAAGAATAAACCCTTCAAATTTGAGAAATTCTGGATAGAACACCCCACCTTCAAGGAGAACATCAACCAGTGGTGGTGGGAGGAACAACTGGATCAAGGGACAATAATGTTCAAACTCTAAAAGAAACTAAAGTACATCATATATAAGCTTAGGGAGTCGAACAAGGAAATTTTTGGCAACATAAACCAAGAGAAGAAAAATATTGAAGAGAGAATGAGAAGACTCCAGGAAGTCTGCATATCAGAGGGCTATACAGAGGATCGAAAAAAGGAAGAGATCCAAATGACCCAGGAATGGGAGGGAAGATGCCAGTAGAAAGAAATTCTATGGTGCCAAAAGTCTCGAATCAGATGGCTAAAGGAAGGAGAGAGGAACACCATGTTTTTTCACAGAACAACCATTGCCAGAAGATCCCACAACAAAATCATGAAAATTAAGGATCGGGATGGGATCAAGAGAGAATCCCACAAGGAGATTGAAAATACCCTGGTAAGTCACTTCCATGGGATAGCCCAGGAACCCAACAAAGACTGAATGGAGGCCATCCAAATGATAACACAACACATCCCTTGTCTTGTCACCAGGGAACAAAATAACAACCTAAACAAACCCATAGATAAGGAGGAAATTGATCAAGTGATCTAGGAGATGCCCAACAGGAAAGCCTCAAGTCCATATGGTTTCACAATGGAATTCTTCAAAGCTTGTTGGGAAGTGGTCAAACATGATGTTTATAGGGTGGTGGAGGATTCTAGATGGTTGGCCTCCATCCTAAAAGCGTTAAATGACACAATGATTACTCTAATCCCAAAATAAAATGAAGCAAGGACCCCCGATTATCATATTATCATATTATCATATTATTATGGTATGATAGAAGATTATCATATGTTCATAACAGGTCTCGCAACAAGGGAGAAACCTCCTACGTTTGAAGAACTGACAGGTATTTTGCTGCAAGAGGAAGAGAGGCGTGGGAATCTGAAGCCTCCGAGTAAAGATTTGGCACTGTGGTCAAATAATAGATCTGCGAGAGGGAGATCAGGAGTAAGAGGCAGAGGAGGCAGCTAATGGCAGAGAGGCGGTTCATGGCATAGAGGCAGTTCATCGCAGAGAAGACAATCTCCAAATAAAGGTATGCAATCTGACAGGAATGAGTCAAGGAGTTTTTTTTATTGTGGTCGACCTGGACATATTGTTAAAGACTGTCATAAGAAGAAAAGTGATGAGGCTAGGAATAAACCTAGAACACATTCAGGTCAATATGCAGAAAAATATTCAAATCAAGATATCAGATTATTTATTGCTAGTGATGATATTGATCAACCCCCGAATTTTGACTCACGAGATCTTAGGTTGTTTGTGTCTAATGCTGCTTTATCTGCTGAAACGGATGATTCTGATGCTTGGTTTGTGGATTCCGGAGCATCAGTACATATGACTTGTAATTAAAATTGGTATGTTAATTTTAAAGAAACACAGAATGGTGCGAGCATATATCTTGGAGATGACCGCACTCATCAGATCAAGGGATATGGATACATTCCTATGACATTTCCAAATGGTACTTTTTGTCACATTCACAATGTGGTGTATGTGCCAGGAATAAAGAAAAACATGATCTCTGTGTGCACCATTAGAGATCAAAACTTGGAGGTTGAATTCTTCAAGAATTATTGCATAGTGAAGGATCTGCTGGACCACTTCCAAACTATTGCAACGAGAGTTAGAGCAGGAGGTCTATACAAACTTGATGTTACCAGAAAATCACATCATGCACTGACTTCTGCAACTATGCCAACAGAGATTCTTTGGCATCAAAGGTATGGACACATCAATCATCCTGATTTATTGATATTACAGAAAAAGAATATGGTTGAAGGACTACCCATGTTAAAGAATGAGAAGGTTTCTTGTGATGGATGTAAATTAGGAAAGATGCACAGAGATGAATTCCCCTCTATTCCTGATAAGAAAAAGAGAGATGTGTTAGATCTTGTGCATACTGATGTTTGTGGGCCTATGCAGACTAGGTCTCTAGGAGGTGCATTTTACTTTTTGTTATTTATTGATGATTTCATGAGATACACATGGGTTTACCTCCTTAGACAGAAAAGTGATGTTTTCGAGTACTTTAAAGAATTCAGAACCATGGTGGAAAAGCATACAGGAAAATCCATCAAAATCCTCCGTTCAGATCAAGGGGGAGAGTATAAATCAGGGGACTTCAACAAATATTGCAAAGATAATGGAATAGTACAATAGTTTATAGTACCTCTCACTCCACAGATAAACAGAGTCGCTCGAAGGAAAAATAGAACTCTGGTAAAGTGTGCAAGCAATATGATGAAAGGTAAGAATCTCTCAAATGCATTTTGGGTTGAAGCCATAAATACAACAGTTTATTTAAAGAATAGAAGTCCAACAAGGTGTCTTGATAATGTTACTCCTTTCGAAGCTTTGAATGGTTCCAAACCTTCAGTTCATAATTTGAAAGTATTTGGGTGTAAGGCTTTTTCTCATATTCCAAAGGATAATAGGAGGAAATTGGATGCTAAAGCCATTAAATGTATTTTCATTGGGTACAATTTTGAATTTAAAGAATACAAATTGTTTTATCCTGCTACTCATAAAGTATTTGCAAGTAGAGATGTACTTTTCCATGAGCAGAAAGTAGGAAATCATGACGAGAACAGTCATGAGGAATGGCAGAGAATTCTTGATGAAGAAGTTAAAGAAGAGCAGTAGCAGCAGCAGCAACCCACACAACATCAACCATCCCCACGGCGACAACAACAACAGTTTCAAGAAAGACTCAGTGATATGGACAATTCAAGCAGTCACAGTTCACCTAGAGGTGAAGATAGATCTTCACAAAGTGGGGAGGAAGATAATCAATTGAGAAGATCTTCAAGACAAATTCGGCTTCCTGAAAGGTATAAATACTATGCCCTAATGAGTATCATTTCAAATATCATAGAACCCATGAGTTTTGATGAAGCTAATGAACATGATGAATGGCGAAATGCAATGGAGGAAGAATATGAATCTATAATGAAAAATAATACTTGGGAATTGACTAAATTGTCTAAACATAAGAAGCCCATTAGATGCAAATGGATATACAGACCCAAGTTTAAATCAGATGGTAGTATAGATAACTATAAGGCTAGACTGGTTGCAAAGGGGTATTCACAAACATAAGGTATTGACTATGCTGAAGCATTTGTACCAGTAGCTAAATTGAATACTATCAGAATGTTAATTTCTTTAGCTACAAAGTATCATTGGAAGCTGCATCAATTAGATGTTAAATCTGCATTTTTGAATGGCGAGTTAAAGGAAGAGGTTTACCTTACTCAACCTGAAGGGTTGGTTGAAAAGGGTCAAGAACACTTAGTGTGTAAGTTAAAGAAAGCATTGTATGAACTAAAACAGGCACCTAGGTCATGGTATGAGAAGATAGACTCTTTCTTTCTTCAACAGGGTTTTATGAGGAGCAAAAGTGATCCAAATCTATATACCAAATTTGATGAACAAGGGTATGTAGTATTGATTTTATTATATGTTGATGATTTAATAATTACATGAAATGCGGGGAAGTTAATTGATGAAATCAAGGAGCATTTATCAAAGGTATTTGAAATGAAAGATCTTGGTGAGTTACATTACTGCCTAGGTCTTGATGTTTGGAGAAATGTAGGCCAAAATTTTGTTTGTCAGAGTAAGTATATCAGAGAAATACTTAAGAAATTTAAAATGGATCAGTGTAAGTCTTCTGTTGTTCCCATGCAACAGAATGTGAAACTTTCTTATGATGATGGTTCGAAGGAGGTAAATGGAACTGTGTATAGATAGATGGTGGGTAGTCTGAATTATCTCACCACAACCAGACCTGATATTTCATATTCTGTGAGTGTGTTAAGTCAGTTCATGGAAAAACCTCATGAAAGCCATTGGAATGCAGCAAAGGCAATACTCAGGTATCTAAAAGGTACACTTGATTATGGTATTAAATATACTGATGAATCTGATGTTGAGTTGACAGGTTATTCAGATTCTGATTGGGCTGGCAATCTGGATGATCGACGATCAACCACTGGATATGCGCTCAGCATTAAAACTGGGGTTGTTTCATGGAGCAGTAAAAAGAAGCCTACTGTATCTTTGTCTTCTACTGAAGCAGAATATAAAGCCTTGTGTGCAACAACTTGTGAAGTTGTTTGGTTAAGAAGACTTCTTCAAGATGTTGGAGAAGAACAGAAGGAACCTATGATGATCAGATGTGATAATAAAAGTTCAATCAATATTGCGAAGAATCGAATTTTTCATGCAAGGACAAAACATGTTGAAGCTCAGTTTCATTTTGTTCGAGAAAAGTTGCAGTCAAATGAAATAACTCTTATGTATTGTAATACTAGTCAAATGTTGTTGATATTTTCACTAAGCCTCTTGGAAATACTAAGTTTGAACTATTTAGGGAGATGTTAGGTGTAGAAGCCAATCCATTCTCCATTAAGGGGGAGACTTGGAAATAATGGAGTAAGCGCCAGTTGTAAGCACCAGTTATAAGCTTGAATTGTGAGAGTCAGTTCGGTTCATAGTTAAGAGTCAGTTCATAGTTGAGAGTCAGCTCAGTTCATAGTTAAGAGTCTAGTTGTCTTTGTTTTGCATGTAACCGACTCAGTAGAATCTTTTCCTATATAAGGATGTAATCTGTCTTCATTGAATAATATAGAAGCGAGCCCAGCCTCACCGTGTTGTTTGTTTCGCATATTTTTACTATATGTGCAATCTAAATCTGATCCAATTATGCAGAAGTGTATGTGCAATCTAAATTTAAATAAATCTAACTGTGCACCATCGCCTATTCATTCACTTGTGCACCATTGCCTGTGCATTAGTATCCATAGAATAACTAGACTGGCTCTGAGCTTACATAGTGGTACACATAAAATCTAGGTTTCCATGGATATGGGCAGAAGTAACCAGCTAGCTGTTAGTGGGATTGGGGTCTCTATCGATTGAAAATTCATGATTTCGATCCTGTATGAAAAAATCACGCATAGCAGCAAAAAAACCCATCTAATTCCATCAACAAAACACATGGAAGTATTTATTGGTTGTTGTATTATTCTCCCTTGTATTATGCATCGTAAGTCAGGCAAGAAACGATCAAGGGCATCAACAGGTCAAAGGTATGAAGAGGCGCAAGGCATTAATATAATGAAACAATCGGGGGCATCAACAGGTTGGAGGTATGAAGAGGCGCGGGACATTAATGGAATGCAACGGTCGGAGGTATGAAGAGGCACGACCCATTAATGGAATGAATACTTAAGGTAGCCACGATTTCTTGACTACAAATGAATATGAAACGATAATCATTAAAATTAAAATTATGGCGGCTGTCATTTTAGGTGTAAATCGGCCATTGTAGGTGTATCTTAGATGAAAAACGTGGTAGAAACCTAAATTTAATATAGTAAAATAGAAAAAGTTAATAATGAAGTAAATTTGTAATTTCAAGTAAGTTTGTTAATTATTTGAACATGGCAATTACATAGGCACACAGTAATTTTTTAATCATATTAAGTAAATGTTAAAAAGTAAACTTAAAAATGCTAGAAAGTTATGAACATTAAATTGCATTCATTGATATATGCCAGCATCTTTGATTGTTGGCCATTAGATTAGAATTTGCAATTAAAAGGCTCATTAAACCATCAATTAAATACATTATTAATATAATGTATTTATAAACTACTAATAAAATAATACATTATTAATGTAATGTATTAATTAATTGATACATACATGAATAAAATAAAATATTAATTCTAGTTTCATTTACCGTGAAGAAGATAAACGATATGAATAGTCCACGAAGAGGTGAATAAAAAGTCATATATTAAATTCTGGTTTCTTTTACCGTGAAGAAGATAAATGATA
>JZKD02S1673326.1:176406-186425 GCA_000966675.3 Picea glauca
CATAATTATTTAATTAATTAATGATTACTTTAATGTAATATGTAACAATAGTTTATTAATGTAATATATAATATATTGTATTAATTCATGAATTATATAATATAATAGTATATTATTTTATTAATGTAATATATAATGTATTGTATTAATTCATGAATTATATAATATAATAGTATACTAATGTAAATATTTAATAAACATGCATAAATTAAATTTTATATTACTAGAATATAATTTGTTATTTGTTTGATATATTAATAATGTTATGTATTAATTAATTAATATATTAATATAGTGTTAAAGTATTAATACATTAATTATATATTAAATACATCAATAAAAACATTAAATACATTACTAATATATTAATATGTTAAAAAAGTAATAATATATTAATAAAATACAGTAATGCAATGATTTTAATGTATAAATTATAAATATCTAGAATGAGGGAGCTACTGTCTCAAATAACGGTAATCTAGGGTTTGGCAGTCGCGGCCACAAGAGAGGAAAACATGAGTACTAAGGGGAGCGGTAATGGAACCCCCTCATACAAGCATGTAGTAGTAGACAGAGGGAAAGGCCCACGAGGCGTATTTTTCAAGGCACCAATGACAAGCACCTCAGGATTAGAACTCGAAAAGAGTCAGGAAAGCAACGAGGGGAAAAGCGATAGCATGGGGGAAGGAGCCAGAGAAGCTTAGAATGCTACGCAAGAAACGACGAGCCCCAATGGGGAAGAAGGGCGCAACCCATGTAAACAAAAAACAACAATGATACCCAAGGTAATACTGGAAGTTCTGCAACTGCAACTCTATAGGGACCTCATGAAGACTCATGCGCTAATATGCAATTTTATGGGTTTGTGGCCCACAGAAAGAATGATGTGCAACTGGACTAAATATCAATCGAATCCAAGCGTAGAAGTGGAACTAAACCTTGGCTCGAAAGGCTTCTTTACAACAGTATTCATGAACCTGGAAGATAGGAATAAGGTCTTTGAGCGGGTGGCATACTTCCACGCCTCAACAGGACTGTACATGCGATCATGGAAGGAAAAATTCTCCCGGGAGAAAGAAAATTTCAAAAATGTACCTGTGTGGCTGAGACTTTACTCCTTTCCGTTAGATTACTAGCTACCTTCCACCTTTGAAGCAATAGGGAAAAAACTGGGAAAATACATGAAGACATTAGAAGTAACCCTAAAAGGGTGATATACATCATATGCAAGAATCTGCATAGAGATCGATATGTCGGGGGCACTCAAAAAAGCCATAAGCCTCAAATTCAAGGACGAGGAATGGATACAAAACATTGACTATGAGCAGATCCCCTTCATATGCAGAAGATGTCAAGAACATGGACAACTAATCAGAGAATGTCCTCTCATTAAAAGAAAGAAGTGGAAAACACCAAACTATAGCAGGATGAGGATGGGTTTATAAAACCAAACGACAGAAGCAAAGTAAAACCCCAACAGGTGGCAATTCTGAGGCTAGGAATAGAACAAAAGGACGGGACAAGACCAACAAAGGGGAAGAAGGATGAAAGGAAAAGGAAAAAGATAAAGAAGCTAGGGAACAAGCAAAAAATGAGAATACTAATAGCCCAAGAAAGAAGATGGGACAGGGGGGTAGCGCAACTCCTATGGATGGAGAAACCAGAGATGCCACCACCCCCATGCAGGAGGTAGACAGAGATGCATAAATGAATCCAAGCGAGGTAGGAATGGAAGATACTAATCTCAGAGACATTGTGGAAAGGGAAGGGATAGATCTCTCAAACATACTGGAAAAATGGAAAAGGCAGGGCGTAGACAATGTACTAGCGGAGCAGCTAGACTGCATCCAATACATGTTCCTCCTAAGCAAGGAAGCCAAATCCAGAGGGATCGAGCACACACATGGGGAGATAGGACACCTAGGAATCAAAGTAGGTGAGGGACAACCACAAATCTCACCCAAGAAGACGAGAAGGAAAAAAGGCAGGAGATCAAATAGTGTAGCCCTACAGGAACTAGGAGCTCTGTTGATACACTCAGGTAAGATAAAAAATTATCTTTCCCAACTCCCCCCCACATGTTTAAATGAATATTATAACATGGAATATAAGAGGCCTAAATATCCCATGAAAGCAGAAAATCCTTAGAAATAGACTCGGGAAGGAATAACCAGATCTCTGTTTCATTCAAGAGACAAAATGCACTGTAGATAGGATGGAAACAATCAACAAAAACCAATGGAGCAAGTATAAGATGATTTTTGTCGAAGAAAGACAGATGGAAGGAGGTATCCTTACCTTGTGGTATCTAATCCCAAAATAAAATGAACCAAGGACCCTCGATCGTTACAGACCCATAACTTTATGCAATGTGTTTTACAAGATAATTTCCAAAGTCGTAGCCAATATATTGAAACCCCTCCTACCCACATTGATTTCACAAGTACAGGTGGGCTTTGTTGAAGGATGAAAAATCATGGACAACATCATCCATGCCCATGAGATAATCTATGCCTTGAAAATCCAGAGTAGAGGGGGGATGATAATACAACTTGACCTAGAAAAATCCTATGAAAAAATTAGCTCGCACTACATGGTCAAGAATCTGGAAGCATTTGGTTTCACCCAACACTGGATCAAGTGGATTGTCAGCCTAGTCTTAATGACAAGTTACTCACTCCTAATAAATGGATCCCCAACCAAACCCTTCTAGCCTACTAGAGGCATTAGACAAGGAGACCCGTTGTAATGTCTCCAAGGCCGAGCCCAGTTGTAAATCTGATGTATGAAATGAATTGTAAATATGTGTTATAGGCTGGTGAGCCAAGTTTGTATAAGCCGGTGGGCTTATGTGATTGTTAGGCCAGAGAGCCTAAGGGTTGGAGGCCAAGGGCCTGATTTTGTACTTGTATATATGCAAAAACATTTAATAAAATTGTAAACATTGCCAGGTGCAGACCGACCAGATGAATGAGTGAAGGGGGACTGATCTTCCACAGAGAAGGCAAGGGATTATGGGCTGGAAGGTGGGAAAAGGGGATAAGTGTTTAGCCTAGGGGGGGGCTTAATCCTAGGAATAATATTTTATTATTATTTCAAAAGAACATGTATCATTTATATTATTATTCCTAAGTCTTGACCAAGGGAAGGTGATGCGTGTTGGTGGAACGCATGCAGTCTCCAGGGCGACAAGTGTCGACCCTAGTGCACACGAATAAAATAGTTTGGGTGGACCATGAAGGGGATACACACTAAGATGGGAGCAGACTGCCCGAGGGGTATGGGATATGAGAAGTACGACTGACGCAAGCTTTGTAGAAAAGCCTCGTACACCTTCTGAACTGAAAAAACCCATGTACACCTCTGTACTGAACCAAAAAACTATGATCAATTCTCAAAGAGTCGGTTTCACCTCTGTTTGATTCGGGGGGTAATTCCGTGTTGTGTCTGGAGAATCTGTGTGCATCCACTTCCTGAGATCGAGCCTGTGCATGAGATATCTGTACCGAAGCAATGACCCCAAGCCATTTTTTCCATTGCTGAGCCTATGGAAAAAGCCATGTTTGTGAGAGATTCTCTCCAGGCGAGAAAGTGCACAAAGGAAGGAGAGAACTCCTGGAAGGAACCCTGTAGCTACCACAGAGCCTGAAGACTTCCGGTCTTGTCTGTTGCTGTAACCCAAGCAAAGGGAGGTTAGCAGCTGAAGGACTGTCCAGGTGACAGAGAAGGTGTATCCTCCTGGGGTGGACCAGGCATGTGGGGAATGAGGGACTGTGGGCAGTGAGTGTGGGTGGTTCCTGGGAGAGAATTCCTTCCTGTGGCTGTGTGTTGTTTTCCCTGTAAGCTCAGCCTAATCTAGGATTCCTTGTCTCAGGGTGGAGCTTAGTCCTAGCTCGAGGGTGACCCACTACTGAGCTAATGAGAAGTGTGGTCTAAGGATTGGTGGTTCGTGCAAGGCCTGCACTTGGTTGGTGGATTCTACCACTGTTAAAAGATAAGTATCTGAGTATGTTTTAATCATGTTTTGCATGACTCTATTGTTTATGTTATCATGATTTCCATTGTGTATATGAATTAGTATGAAACACTATTGATTTTTAATTATGGCAGTAACTCATATGAATACTCTGTGTAGAATGTGTTTATTTGTTTAAATGCATGTGGATTATATAATAACTATATGATTTATGTACCATGTGGTGTTAAAGTTTCCTTTTAAGAGCGATTAAGCCATGGTAGCTGAAAAGGTGCACTACAGTTTGGTATCAGAGCCAAGGTTTCGACACTGAGCCTAGATGGGCTAGTGGAGCGGTATTTGGACCGAGAATGCGAAAGGAAATTGGGTCTGGAAGGCCAATTTCGGACCCTGGTTTTCTCCAAAGTGTCAAGGAGAAGCTCAGGAGGTATAGCGGTGTTATGAAACCGCAGCCAGTGTGGTATAAGTACACAGGAAAGAGGACTCCACACCTAAAGTGCTAGAGCTTTAGGATCTGTTCGAGAGAGAAGGTGAACCCTCGTGACCGTCATATATGGAAAGTGTGCACGAGGTTTAAATCCCTTTGAAATTGCACAGAATTGTGGAAATCGCGATACGTGAAATCCTGAATTAGTCAAGACCGTCCATCAGAAAGAACGTGTGGGGAGCAATCAACTTTTCGCTGACTCGCAACTTGAAATGGTCAAAGGGTGAGTTCGTGAAAATTCACGAAACACAAATTCATGATTGGAACATAACCGTCAATCTAAGAGAGATCTGGACCATTAATTGTCTAGGAAGAAATCGATGTTTTGGGAGATGGTAAGTGAGATGAGGTGAACATCTCCGAAACCCAAAACCCCGAAATCCCGAAACAATCTACACCGTATATCCTGGAGAGAATAATTTGACCATTGGATTAAGTAGTTTATTAGACAGTAATTTCAGGATTTCGGCAAATGGGAGTTCAAGATGTGAAGATGCATGAACTTCTGATGCTCGAAACCCTGAAACGTCGAAAGGATTTGCGTCGTAGATCTGAAAAAGATCTGACCGTTGGATTTTACTAGGAATGGACGTGGACACATGGAGATGTACCACATGCCAATGGGTCGAGAAGAAAAGTGAGAGGGGTGGGACCCAATGACGTTGTTAAAAGCGACCTAGACCCTCATGAACGTGCCACGTGCCATCGTGGTTGTGGGTGACCACTGTGCTATGTGGGTCCGGAGGGTAGAGTAAATCGGAATTTCGAAAGTCAGGGGTTGGAAAGGAAAGAAAGTTTGAAAGCCTCGTGGACCAAAAACCTGAAGTCCCCGGTACCGAAAACCTGAAGGCCAGAAGGTCTCGAAATGATGAAAACAAAAGTTTCAAAGACCCAAAAATTGCAGAGCCAAATGAGAGCTCAGAAAACTTATTTGAATTCAAATGTCTTTTGTTCTTGTTCGTATTGGCATATAAATGTTGTGGATTGTTCATGAATTTTTAATGGCCTGACAAACTTTGAATTGAATTGAACAGTGCATGTGCAGAGTTCAACGAGGGTCAGAACTCCAGTTAACCAACGCCGAGTATGGAATGGGAAAAGGTGCAGATTGCCTCCGAAATAGGAGACGAATGAGAAGGAAAGGATGTCAATGTGGAAGTGGAAGGATCAAACTCCAATGGGCACGGAAAAGAAAAGGATAAGGAAGGACACATAATGAAAATCATTGAAGGATTGCAAAGAGAGGCCCAACCTCGTCGAGATGATATCTGAAATCTCATGAAAGTCAAGGATCGGTAGGGTGTATTAAACTTAAAATTTTTGAAAAGCCTGGAAAGAATAGAGAGGAAACTCGAGAAGGGAAGAGACTCAAGTAAGACGGAGAGTCGCAGAACCCCTAGGAGAAGAAGGAGATAAAAAAGAATCAGGACTCCAGAGAGGAAAAGGAGGTCGAGGAGTGGTAGCCGACATCTTAGTCACTCCCAAAGACATTCCAGTAGGGGAACACACGTTAGTTGGAGCTTGTCTCCTACCAGAAAGCACCGAAAATCTGGAAGGGATGAATTGAAAGGGGAAATCAACAAGATTAAACTGCCTACGTTCGATGGTGAACATAAGAAGGATGAAGATTCCAAAATATGGTTGCTGGGTATGAAGAAATACTTCCAAATGCACAATTATTCTGCCCATGTAGAAGGAGGAATTGCAATGTACTAGCTGAAAGGAAAAGCATCCATGTGGTGAGATCAGTTTGTGTAGGTGCAACACATCAGAGAGAAAGAGGTCAGATGGAAGGAGTTTAAGAGGTATTTCGAGAAGAAATAGCTGACCAAAAGATACTATGACAGAAAGATGAAGGAGTTCTTCGAACTCAAGTTGGGCAGTATGACCATTGATGAGTATGAATGAAGTTTTCTGGAATTACTGAAGTATGTTCCATTCATCAAAGTCGAGGCTGTTAAAATTCAGAGGTATCTGAGTGGACTACCACCTTCCATTGGTGACAAGATTCAATGTGATGATCCTAAGACTATGGAAGAAACAATAAGAAGGGAGAAATGCTTATACGAACAACAAAGAGAAAAGCCTACCTTTTGGAAGGCTTGGGATGACCAGAAGAGGTTTAAGAAAAAACAGAGGCAGAAGGGAAACATGCCTCCCTTTTTCAAGAACAACCCTTGGGGATAGTCATATTTTAGAGACCCTAGGAAAGTTGAAGGGAGTGAGCACATGCCAAGGTCTCCACCTATGGAGTGTTGGGGTTGTAAAGGGAATCATAGGTACAGAGACTGCCCCCACAGAAAAGACAAAGAAATAATTGTCCATACTGTTCAGCAAGCTGAAATAGGGGAGGATATGGGTAGCAAAATGATGAGGATCTACGCAGCCCTGGACAACAAACAAGCAGAATTTCAATCGCACATGATTGAAGTGGAAGGTATGATGAACAACCGACCCCTCGTTATTTTAATTGATTCAGGGGCTAGCCATAGTTATATGGATCCTAGAGTGGTGGAAATTTTGCATTTAACAAGAATCAAACAAGAAAAGTCTTGGTTAGTGAAGTTGGCCACAAGGACCAAGAGGAAGGTCACTGAATTGGTTAAGTCTTGTTCAGTGGACATGAAAGGAATGAGCACTAAGGCTGAATTGAACATTTTTCCTTTAGGCTCATACGATTGCTTAATTGGGATGGACTGGTCGGACCAACACCATGCCCTTCTAGATTGTCATAACAAGAGGTTTACCTGCCTGACCGAAGAGGAAAATCCGGTAAAAGTCCAAGGAATTCCCAGAGCTGTGGCTGTTAGGGAAATCTCAGCCATGCAGCTGAAGAAATGTTACCGGAAAGACTATCAATTATATGCATCTCAGGTGGAAGAAGCATCCCGAGATGTAGTCTCGAATATGGAAGATCATGAGGTACTTAAAGAGTTCAAGGATGTATTTCAGGAGGTACCTAGGCTACCTCCGAAGAGGGACATCGATTTTTCTATAAATTTGATGCCTGGAGTAGCTCCAGTTTCGAAGGCTCCTTATAGAATAAGTACGCTAGAGCTGAAAGAGTTTCAATTGCAGCTAGAAGAGCTACTAAAGAAGGGATACCTTCACCCCAGCGTGTCATCTTGGGGAGCCCCGGTCCTATTCGTGAAGAAGAAATATGGGACGTTGAGACTGTGCATTTATTTTCGACAGTTGAATAAGGTCACTGTCAAGAACAAGTATCCTCTACAAAGGATTGCTGATCTTTTTGATCAATTGAAGGATGCGAAAATATTTTCAAAAATAGATCTCAAATCTGAATATAACCAAGTGAGAATAAATGATGAGGACATTAGCAAGACCTCCTTTAGAACAAGGTATGGTCATTATGAATTCACAGTGGTGTCGTTTGGACTGACAAATGCACCTGATGTTTTCATGTGCTTAATGAATGGAGTGTTCAGAGATTATTTGGACAAGTTTGTCATAGTATTCCTGGATGATATCTTGGTGTATTCCAAGACAGAGGAAGAACATGAACAACACCTGAGAATGGTGCTGCAGGTATTTAGAGAACACCAGTTGTACGCAAAATTGAGCAAGCTCTCATTTTACCAAAGGCAGATTCATTATGTGGGGTACATTATATCAAAGGAAGGGATCGTTGTGGATCCTGAAAAAGGTTGATTCCATTAAAGAATGGTCAGTGACAAGGAATGTGGTGGAAGTTAGATCTTTTATGGGTCTGGGAGCGTACTACAGAAGCTTTATAGCCAGATTCTCAAAGATAGCTCACCCTATCATTTCCTTGCAAAGGAAGGAGAAGAAGTTCTAGTGGACTGAAGAATGTGAGAACAACTTCCAGCGATTGAAGAAGCTACTAACCAGCACTCCAATTCTGAATATTGCAGATCCAAATAAGGATTACGTAGTGTGCACAGATGTGTGCAAGGAGGGGCTGGGAGGAGTTCTCAGCCAAGAGGGATTTGTAATTTGTTATGAGTCTCGAAAGATGAAAGAGCATGAAAGGAATTATGCCACTCACGATTTAGAACTAGCAACAATCGTCCACACCTTGAGGAAATGGAGACATTACCTCATGCGAAGGAGATTCGAATTAAGAACAGACCACAACGGTCTGAAGTATTTATTTGATCAGCTGACTTTAAATGTGAGGCAAACCAGATGGATGGAGTTTCTATGTGAATATGACTTTGATATAAAGCATATCAAAGGGAAAGATAATAAGGTGGCTGATGCACTCAGTAGGAAAGTGCATGAATTACATGCTACAACCATTAGCACGTACAACACTGAGATGAAAGATAGAATTTTGGAAGCTGCAAATACTGATTTGCAGTACAGAAGTCTTGTAGCAAAGCTACAACAACATGAGACACCACAGACCAAGGAAAGTTACACCTTGGGAACTGATGGTTTACTTCTGTATAAAAATAGAGTGTATGTACCCAATGTCCAAGAATTGAAGCTGACAATTCTAAAGGAGATGCATAACGTGGCTTATGCTGGACATCCTGGATATCAGAAGACTGTGGCAGCAGTCAAAAGCCATTATTTTTGTCTAGGTATGAAGAAATAAATTGTCGAATACATCGCCAGATGTATGGAGTGCCAGAAGGTTAAGGTTGAGAAAAGACACCCAGCAGGGTTGTTGCAGCCTTTACCCATTCCTGAGTGGAAATGGAACGTGGTAACAATGGATTTTATCACCAAACTACCTAAAAATAACAAGAAACATGATTCAATCATGGTGGTGGTGGAAAATCTTACTAAATATGCCCATTTTATTCCACCCAAAACCACCCACAGAGAAACGAATGTTGTTGATATCTTTTTATAAGAAGTTGCACGCTTGCATGGAATTCCTAAGACAATTGTGTCTGATAGGGACCCGAAATTCACCTCGAATTTTTGGAAAGGATTGTTCAAGGGATTCAGAACGAATCTGAACTTTAGTACAACGTATCATTCTGAGTCTAATGGTCAAACAAAGAGAGTGAACAGGGTAATAGAATACATACTGAGAATGTATGTGATGGACAAACCATCAAGGTGGGAAGACTACCTATATTTGGTAGAATTCACCTACAATAATGGGTATCATGCATCATTGAAGATGAGCCCATTTGAAGCACTTTATGGAAGAGAGTGCAACACTCCAGTGAGCTGGGATAATCCAGCTGACAGAGCAGAAGTTTGTCCTGAGATGCTCAAAGAGATGGAAGATCAAATGATAAAAAATAAACAGAATCTAAAAGCTGCCTAGGATAGGCAGAAAAGTTACACTGATAGTAACAAAACCCATAGAGAATTCAAAGTGGGTGACCATGTTTTCCTGAAAGTGAATACTAACAGGAGTTCCCTGAAGTTGGGAAGTTGCGCCAAATTGGCAGCAAGATTTTGTGGGCCATTTGAGATCCTGGAAAGGATTGGGCTAGTTGCATACATGCTTGCACTACCTGCATCTATGACTGTACATATTGTGTTTCATGTTTCACTACTTAATAAATATGTACCTAATGCTAATCATGTTATCGATTGGAATGTGATTCA
>JZKD02S1673326.1:203504-231930 GCA_000966675.3 Picea glauca
AGTGGTGATGAGGGCCGACCTGATGACAGCCGCGCTCCAAGTGGGATGGACAGATTTCAAGAGTGCAGCAGTCCCGCTCACGTGAGGAGCAGCCATGGATGTTCCAGACAACAATAAGTAGTACGAAATCTTTTCTCCAACCAGTTTATCAGGTATAAGCTGCGAGTATATTCACGCCCGGTGCGCTTATGTCCGGCTGCAGCGAACCACAATTATCATATAAACAGACGACGCTCATGTTCAAGGAAGGATTGAATTGACAGATTATTTTATTAGAAGTCCAACCTTGAGGAGGTTTTCCGTGAATGTGCGGGGACCCCTCGACGAGAAATAGGCAACGACTGAGGCGGGCTTGTAATTCGAGACTGTCGCAGTTTTGAGAATTGTTGCTACAGGCGCTCTGATACATCTAGACAAAAGTTAGGAGCTAAATATAACGCAGAACCCTTAAAAAACCCATAAGGAAGAATATGGATTGCAAAGGATATGAAGCTTGAGTTGATCAAACTCTTGTCTCATGCTCAATCTCCTCTCACCATTTGGTCTTCTGATTTCTACTACTCTCGACAGAACCAATATCGTCGGGTTAACCGCTTTACTCCGTCCGAACTATGATCCCCACCACCTGGAGTCCACCAGGCTTTTGCAGTTTTATGTGAACCCTATAGCCGGTTATCCAAGGCCCTCCGCACCTACCACTGCCCTTTAGCGGCCCTCTCCCTTAGTGGGACTTAGCTCGGCCGCCTCTCTACACCATACTACCAGTGAACCTTTATCTGGATGAGCGAACTATATCAGACAGTACCAAGGAACATCAATTGCAAATACAGGCAAATAAGTGAGATCACAATGTGCGCATATTACAAAGACAATAAGTGAAACTTCAGAGATAAAAGCATATGAGCGGAAAACTTGATTTATATTAATGAGAGCAATCCTCGGGTATTACAAATATTGTGCCAGATGCACATATTACACACTCATAACAATATACTATTCACTCTCAAACTTAATTACAGACTCTACACTCAAGAAAGACACGAAGCTTCAGACAGAATGGAAGCTTAGAGACTCGGACTAACTTACTCACAAACTCTAGACTTCAGATGCCTGATAATGAACTCTCATCCTTCTTTTATACAAATTTTTGAAGGAAGAGTCATCATGAAGCAAAGACTCGAATAGATAAGTGGCCTTTCATGTCTGCCACTAAATCTTTACTTTTAGGATTTGGCGGCGATGATCGTGCAAGATCCAACGACCAAATCATCACTTTATTTCATATCCGCCGAAAGCAAACTAGAACAGTAGCTTTGACGGGGTAGTCGTGCAAGATTCCCCGACGAGAGGACAAACTTATATGACATAAAGTAAAGTATCACATGACAAACAATAGAGCATCTTGGAAATGTGGGTCAAACCACACCAAAAGTCAGAGAAGTGCTCCGAGTTTTCAAGATTCTCATTATTATATAAGGACAATAATTACACAGTGGAGATTGATTACGGTAATCCACTAAACCCGAATGGCACCACTGTCGGCCATTTAGACATGAATTCATATGATTACACTGTGGAGTTTGTCACGTCAACCCACAGAAACCGTCTAGCTTATTATTCCATGGGATAATCATGGAAGTGACGAAAGTTGTAAGGGTCCCAATGTTGGGTATAAACTTCTCTATATAAAACAAGGTCTTCGTCACTGTCCTCTTCTTGGTGTAGTACAAATTTGGTTCTGATAACCCATGGACCTTTTTCTCTTATGAATAGCATCTTATATTCTTCTTCAGAATATAAGTCACTGATATCTTGTAGGTTTCGGTTTGGAAATATAAACATTCTTGTCGTTTCTGGTACTCAGGGATTAATTCCAATGGGATTTAATCCAAATTTTTGCCACGAGTCTGCTAACTAGTCACGTTCAGGAAAGATAATAAAAGATACAGAAAATCGAATCATGCAGTAATAATACTTGTATCTATCTATCCAAAGACAAACATTATACCACATAGCCTTGTATTGTTCATAGTTTATACCAAACAATATTTCATTTGGATCTTGATTTGGCCAAGATGTTATGGTTCTCATTCTGTTGATCTAAAAGAAATTCCAGGCTGGAGTTTCTTCCCATCTCTGAGTTTGTTGATCAAACCATTCCCTGTTAGCAGATCTGATCCGGGTAAGGTCACCCATCTCAAGTAGCTTTTGACGAGATGCAATAGTTGAGGCATGATGCATTCTTCCAATAATATGTTGAGGAGGGATTACATGAATACTTGTATTTCTTGAGAAACCTGGTAATCCAAACTCAACTCCTTCTGATGATCTTAACTGCCAATTAGGTATCCAGTGTTCTTTATATACTTCCCATGGGGTAGTATCATCCATATAATCAGAAAGTTGACTGTTTCTCTGATCATCCCATACATCTATGACAACCATATTTTTCTTGCAGTAGGCAAGCTAAGCATGGGATTTTGATACAAATGGCAGTTCTATCCTTTTGAGAGGATAGTCTCCAATTCTTGGCAGAGTAATAAAATACCCTGGTTCTCCTGAAAAACATCTGCAGGATCCATGGGCCTCAATTATAGACAAAAAAGGAGTGCCATGGATACAATCCACTGGTAAGACGGAAATCAGAAATTTCATTCCAAAAGCATATTGTTCAAACAAGAGGATGCCTTTGGGAATCTCAAAATTGAAATCAGTATCTATATTTCCTAGTCCAACTGCAGAACCAGAACTAGGAAGCTAGTATTTTGCAGGAACCAACTCTTTATTTAGCAGGTTCATATCAGATCCAGTATCTAAGAGTGCAGTCAAAAAGAATATTTCACCATTTATTTCTAACTTGACCTTGACATAGTATTTCTGGTATCTCGTAGCCATAATTTTCATACCTGCAAGTCCTTGCATTTGAGCTGTTGTTTGCCCTTTTATGATAGATTTTGGGCCTTCAAAAGGATTATCTTCTAATGGAGGAGGAATAGAATCAACTCTTTCTTTTAATTCTTTGCTTTCTTGTCTCGCCAAATAATCAATTTTGAAGCTATATTTTGCGTCTTCTTCCATTTTCCTAATTTTCTCTTTCAACTCAGAGATCTCCTTTTTCATTTGGTATATTTCTTTGGCCAAGTCTGTTACTGAAGCATTCTGTAATTTTTCTTCTCTGTTGAATTTGATAAAAGTTTTTGTGTTTCTATCAAAAGAAGCATCAATAAACAAAGGCTCTCTTCTAGACGACTTAGGACATTTGTTCATTTGTTCAAACTTAATAGTTTTCACAAAGGTATCAAGAAGAGAATTTTTCATATCACCTTCAGGTAAGGCTTTGATTTGAGCAAGCATTTGTGCTTCTTGATCTCCAGTGTTGTGAAACATGCAGACTTTGAGTTTCTGCTGAATTTCTGACTCTGATTCAGAGTCAGAACTGTCTGTACTACTTTTACAAGAGAAAAAATTTGGGTTTCTACAATTGCAATCCTGATTGATTAAAACTTATTCTTCTGAGCTATATTGGAACGCAGAAGTACTATCAGTTTCAGAGCATCATCCTTCTTGCAGAAGATGAACTTCTTCTCTTTTAGGAAAAGGATGATAAGGGCACTGATTTGTTTCATGATTATTTGCCCCACATCTGTTGCAGTGTATTCTCAGAGCCAATTGTTTTTGCTCTTGAGCTTTTTTTGCCTTCTTCTCTCAGAATTTCCCTTTAGATTTCCTAGAAGTTGTATTTTCTGGACAAGTGTAAACCATATGTCTAGTTTTCCCACAAATCCAACAACGAGCTTGGATTCTAGCCTGATGAGTATGGGTTTTTAGTTTAATATCTTCAGTCTCATAGTAGTGGGTTCTGGGCTGGTGTCTATATTTTTATTTGTATTTTCTCCCTTTGTCTTCTCTAGATTCTCTTTTCTTTTTCTTTCGTTTTCTAGCTGGATGGGAGATATATAAGCCATATTTTTCACAAATAGACTTCTGGTCAGGAAGATAGGTAGACTTTGATACTGAATGTTGGACTTTCATGCTGGTGCAAAGTCCAATTAAAGCCTTAGTAATTAGGGAGTAGATTTCTCCCCAAGTATACATCTCATAGGGAAGTTTGAAGACTTCCTCGCTTTTAAGATACTCAACAAATTTACTTGGTAGAGCTGCCAAGTATACTTGCTTCCAGAGAAGGTTTTGGATATCTTGTACCTCGAATATCCTCTGTGTCCAATCCATATGGAATTATTCATACGCAAACATCTTCCTGCATTTCATATTCATGAGAATGATCTCATGTTTGTCAGCAATTTCTTCTTCTATACCACACCAGTGCTCAAGAATTGTCGTAGTAATAGCACCAATCATATTATTCTGAGCAATTCCATTAGTATGATATACAATATCTCCTTGCTCATCTATAAGAACTTCAGATTCCATCTTAGCAATCATTATAGGGGAAGAAATTACTTCCCACCACTTGCTGAGAGTGCCTGTGAAGCATTGAATAATAGTTTTGCATGCCTCAATCTTAGTTTTTCCTTTCATGCACATAATCTTATATGAGACATACATTCTATCAATTAGCTATCTAATTTAGGCTATAGACAAGCCATCAATGTTCCATTCTTGGAACCAGTCATGAGCAAAGGTTTGTGAATCTGGAAGTCTGCCTTTTCCAGCTAAGTCAGGGGCTGGAGGTCTAGTAGAGTGGTGTGGAAGATTTTCATAGGCAGGATTACAGATGGTTACAAGAGAATGTCGATCCTTGGAAGAGGATTCAGGTATGTCTTCAGGAGGAAATTGATGAGGGAATTTTTTCAGAATCACCGTCTCAGAGGGTTTATATACAAGAGACAGGATAGAAATTTGTGGGCTAGGAAGGATGAATGAATCAAGGATAGGTTTATCTGGATGGCTATCCTTCTGTCTTATTTATGTCAGAGTCTCTCCCATATTAGAGAAATATTTTCCTAATCCTTCCATCATTTCTTCATGATTTCTTATGGACTCTCTAGATCTATATGTAATTTCAGTCAGAGTAGAGTCCACATTTTATTTTAGTTCTGTGACCTTTTCTTGTATCTGATCTACAGATTGTACAATAGATACTTGGAGATCTACAATTTGGCTTTTCCAAGCATAGTCATTGGTCACAAATGTATGTGTGGCCATACCTCTCAAGGCTGTGTTAGTCCAGTTTATTTGTTCATATACTGTCTGGACTCTTCTATCAATTTCAGATAATTGAATGGCCTCTTCAGAAATTAGTAAAGGGACTGCTTTGACTTGTTTACTATTGTCTTCTAAGACAATTCATTTAAAGGGTGGAAAAATGGAATTTGATTCTAAAACTTGCCCATCAATGCTTTTCCATTTATGTTTAGGAGAAGCTTCAGAGGGTTCTCCCATCATTTGAACTACAACCTTTTGATTTAACTTCCTCCATTCAAAGAAGGAGATCCATAAGTTATTGTCAGATATATATTTCTACCAATATTTAGAAAGTTTTAGTTTCTCAGAATCTGACACGGTTGTATTAAACTCATTTGTTTCAGGATTTGTGAACAAATCCCAGTTTAGCATTCTTTTGATCCAATCTTCATTGATATATCCTTTCTGGCATCCTCTCATGACTGTATGAAATTTGTGAATTTCTTCTACAGATGGTCTTGGGATATCATCGGGTAAGGGATTTGAAAATCTACAGTCTAGTATGACTTTATCACACTGTTCTGTGTACCCTAACCCATATCTTGGAGTACCAGGAGGTCTCATTCCTTTATAGATGTCTTGGATTTGGGGATCTAGAGTTTCTATAGTGGGCATGTAATGAATCATAAAGCAAAAGGAATGTTCAGAAGTAGAAGTAGTGCTATCTATAGTATTATGTACAGTATGATCATAGGCAGATGAATCCATAGTTGTATAAAAATATTACTGTTTCGGCACATAAAAGCAGGGCGTTTAATCTTCGTCCTCTGCTCCGGAGAGAGAGAATGTTAGATAGGCTCCTGACCGACTGCTCAGGCAGAAACTAGTAATCTTAAAATACAAGATGGGATTCAAAAACTTTCAAACACACAGACTTATAAAAAGAGAGACTAGCTTTATCAGATCGAAGAGTCTGATATTCATGATAGTTATGACTAGTTTCAGGAAAAATAATGTTGGGATTTCTTTCAGGCCAGTCAAATAACAATCTGGGTCTATTTAAACAAAAATATTGTTGATTATGCCCCATGTTATCTCTTATGTCCCGGACTAGAATAATATCATGAAATAATTCTGTTAAGGAAGTTTGTGCTTCAACTTCTTTTAAATTTGTTCTTGAGATTATGGGTGCTAAAACATTTGAAATTCTTCTTCCTCTAAACTTAGGTACCAAATTTGAATATTCCAGATGAGTTGTTTGAGATAAAATTTTTGTACTTCTCAGCTCCCAATGAGGTACCCATGTTGCTGCTTAGGATTCCCAGTCTAAAGAATCAGGAATATCAATTACTGTTTCTATACCATCTCTTAATTGGACTGAGATTAATAAACAAGAACTCTGGATATGTTCTCTGCTTAAAAAGTCTGGTATAGAATTTTGTGATCCTTTAATATGTTCAATTAAAAAATCAAATTTATTGAACAAAGACTGCCACCTAGCAAATTTGGAATCACCTCGAGATTTTAACTCTTTGTTAAGGACCTTGTTCATTGTTGTTGCATCAGTTCTTAGTAAGAACTTTTTATAAATCAAATAGATTTCAAATTTTTGTATAGCATTTAAGGCAGCCTTGATTTCTTTTTCTAAGGCAGAATAATTCTTTTCTGCTGCCTGCCATAGACCAGAGGAAAATTGAATAATTTCCTCTTTTCCTTTATCCCTTACTTGCTTAAGTACTGCTCCCGAGCCAATATTACTAGCATCTGTTTCAACAAATTTGGGAAGTTCATCATCAGAGATTTGGAGGATGGGAAGATTCTTAGCTTTGGCCTTGATATTCTTTACAGCTTGAGTATGAGCTTCTGTCCATGGGCTAGGGTCGTTTTTTAACCTTTCATTCAACAACTTTCTGTCTTGGGCACATTTCTTATAGAAATGGCTAATATAGTTCAAACTACCCAGAAATCTTTGTAGCTGGGTTTTGTCAAGAATCTTGTCACGAAATTTGTATGCAAACTCTACAACATGAGTCTGTAGGGTTAGTTTTCCATTGTCAATAGTATGGCCCAAAAATTTTATCTCAGTTTTAAAGAGTTCAATTTTCTTTCTAGAGAGGACTAGGCCTGCTTGTTTTATGACTTGGAGAAATTTCCTCAGGTGTTTAAAATGTTGTTCCATGGATGAAGATAACAGAAGTATGGCATCAATATATACAATAAGACAATCAAAATATGGCTTGAGAGTATCATCCATTACTCTCTGAAATTTGGCTGGAGCATTTTTAAGACCAAATGCCATAACATTCCACTCATAATTTCCAGTCAGGACATTGAAGGTTGTTTTGAATTTATCATCCTCTTTGATTGCTACCTGCCAAAATCTTGATTTCAAGTCAAATTTAGAAAAGATCTTAGCTCCTGCAATTCTAGTGACCAGGTTGCTCTTATTTGGGATTGGATAGGTATCGTCTACTAGTACCTTATTCAAGGGCTTGTAATTGACTACAAGTCTAGGAACTCCTCTTATTTGCTCAGAATGTTTATTAACATAAAATCCATAACAATTCCATGGACTGGTAGATTTTCTGATAAGTTCTTTACTTAATAACCCATGAATTTCATCTGCACATAGCTTCTGATATTCAACATTCATAGGTATTGCCCGACTTTTACAAGGTTTCCCTTGGTAGTCTTCTTTATATGGAAGGGAAACTTCATGTTTCTTTTGTTTCCAAAAATCTGTAGGGTTTTTTGAGCATACATGATTAATAAATTCTTGTTGTAGCAAAGCAATCTTTTCTTGGACTTGCTTCTGTTTCAGTTGGTCCTTTATTATTATGCATGTTTTGAAATCTTTCAATTCTTCTATTTTCAGGATTTTCCTTATAGACAATTGGACCATGTCTGACATTCTAGGAGTGGATACAAAAGGAAGTTTTATTACAGTTTTCCCTTTTGAGGAAGGAATACTGATAAAATATCCTGGTTTATTTGGAGCAACCATTGTTGACCCATGAGGAGATACTGCTTCCAAGAAGGGAGTGCCTAGAATACAGGCAATGGGAATGTCAGCCAAAAGGAATTTCATCTTCAGACAATAGTCTTGAAAACATAGAATTGCTTCTGGAATCTAAAATGAAATATCATTTGGGATATTTCCTAGACCAACAACCAGTGCTTGGGTCTTCTTCCACAGCGATACAAGAATAATGTCTTTGTGTAACATATTTAAGTCAGAGCCTGTATCTATTAATTTTTTCAATCTGAAAGGAATCCCCTGTATTTTCAAATCAATCAGAATGTGGAATTTCTGATGTTCAATTTGGAGAGTATTTCCTTGTTCCTTTTTATCCTGTACAGATCCTTCTCTGATATCTTTCTTTAATCTATTAATTTATTTTCCAAGATCTGACACAGAAAGGGCTTGGACAGGACAACAAATAGGTTTTGTTGCTTGAGGAAATAGGTCTTTTGAGTAGGTTTTGCTTGGATATTTACAAAAGGAATTCCACTCATAAAAGGAAATATAAAGATTTTATGAATCCATAAAATTTTTCCATTCACTAGCTTGTCTTATTTTTTCTATATTTGAAGTCCTCTTTGCAAAATCTGCTGCTTTGGGATAAGTGAATAAATCCCAATTTAACATTTCTTTCATCCATTCTCCCTTGACCATATATTTTCTGCATCCTCCCATTAATGAAAGGAATTTCTTAATTTCAGGATTTGATGGTCTCCTCATATCTTCAGGAAGATATGCTTGTCTTCTTTGTTCTATTCTTATGGCAAGATCATCCTGAACGGATAATACATGAGGGTCATGAGGAAAAGGAATATCAGAACATTGGGGATGGGGACACGACTCTTTTGCAGTAGAGTTTGGTGGAGGCACATTTGTCCTTGGATTATGGTTTGTATGTTCAAACTGGACCTTTTCATTTTCTTTGAATGCAAAGAGAGTGGTCAGAGTAATAAGTTCTCCACAGTCAAAACATTTTACAGAAAAAAGGATTTGACCCACTTGGTTTGCCAATGACTGAAGTGAAGCATGGAGGCAAAAAGATGTATAAGGAAATGAAGAAAATTGTGTAGAAGAACTGCTAGAAGAAGAAGACTGTCTGGAAAAATTTATTTGGGGAAAAGATATGATTGCAGAGTTTGGAGTCTCTTTTATTTGAGCGGATGTAATAACTCTTGGGATTGGGGCTCTTGGAGTATCTATGACCCAATCATTTGGAAAGGATAGGTTTTCCCATTTGATCACACAATGTTCCATCTTTTGATTTAAAGGGTCAGTTAGTACTAAAGTATTGGATTGAGACTCTCTGCTTGGTGTATGAAAGACTGCAGGAAACAGGGTATTTGTATGCCTAAAACAACCTCTTACTTGGACATATATGTTTGTTCTTGTTGGACACATGTCAAACCCAGTCGTTCTTATTTGGAGTTTTAAGATATTTTCTATATTCTCGTCAAAAGTATATATGGAGAAATTTGGATAACAGTTGAAGTAAACAGGCCCATTAGAAACAGGGGCGATTATTCCTCCTATTAGAGAATCAGTGAATTTATTATGAGTAATATCTCTTGCAGTACAAAAAATGTAAGAGTCCATTCCTTTATGGACTAGAGGACTGATTCCAACTCTAATGCATCCAAAATGGAGATAATTTGTTTTGTGTCTTTTGGATTCCTTTTGGATTTCTTTGGCATTGATAAGAGAAATGGTTTGACTGATATCACTATTCTGTTGTATTCTACTCATTGATTCTTTTACTATTACCCTGGTTACGGCTTTTATATGGAACATGTTTAGGTCTTGATAGACACGACTTGGGGAAATAGGAGGTAGTTTCCATGCTTCTTGTGGATTAGTTTCTACTTCTTCAATGCTAGCATGATTTATACTCTGGGATCTATTAAAAGAAAACATAGATTCTATACTATTTACAGAGTCGGGTTCAGAGGTTCTTTTTTCAGCATTTCTTACTTCTTTGAAAGACATTGCCCTAGAATCCATAGTTGTATAAGAATATTACTATTTCTGCACAGAAAAGCAAGGCGTTTAATCTTAGTCCTCTGCTCCGGAGAGAGAGAATGTCAGATAGGCTCCTGGCTGACTATTCAGGAAGAAACTAGTAATCTTAAAATACAAGACGCGATTCAATACTTTCAAACACACAGACTATAAAAAGAGTGACTAGCTTTATCAGATCGAAGACTCTGATATCATACCCGAGAGAAAAATGAGGTCATGGCTCTGATACCATTTTGTAGCTGATCCTCTCGAACAGCCGGATCCATGGGGCTCAATTATAGACAAAAAAGGAGTGCCAAGGATACAATCCATTGGTAAGACGGAAATCGGAAATTTCATTCCCAAAGCATATTCTTCAAACAAGAGGATTCCTTTAGGAATCTCAAAATTGAAATCAGTATTTATATTTCCTAGTCCAACTGCAGAACCAGAACTAGGAAGCCAATATTTTGCAGGAAACAACTCTTTATTTAGCAGGTTCATATCAGATCCAGTATCTAAGAGTTCATTCAACAAGAATATTTCACCACTTATTTCTAACTTGACCTTGACATAGTATTTCTGGTATCTGATAGCCATAATTTTCATACCTGCAAGTCCTTGCATTTGAGCTGCTGTTTTCCCTTTTATGATAGATTTTGGGCCTTCAAAAGGAGTATCTTCTAATGGAGGAGGAATAGAATAAACTCTTTCTTTTAATTCTTTGATTTCTTGTCTGGCCCAAGAATCAATTTTGAAGCTATATTCTGCTTCTTCTTCCATTTTCCTAATTTTCTCTTTCAACTCAGAGATCTCCTTTTTCATTTGGTATATTTCTTTGGCCAAGTCTGTTACTGAAGCATTCTGTAATTTTGCTTCTCTGTTGAATTTGATAAAAGTTTTTCTGTTTCTATCAAAAGTAACATCAATAAACAAAGGCTATCTTTTAGAGGACTCAGGACATTTGTTCCTTTGTTCAGACTTGACATTTTTCTCAAAGGTATCAAGAAGAGATTTTTTCATATCACCTTCAGGTAAGGCTTTAATTTGAGCTAGCATCTATGCTTCTTGATCTTCAGTGTTGTGAAACATGCAGACTTTGAGTTTCTGCTGAATTTATGGCTTTGATTCAGAGTCAAAACTGTCTGTACTACTTTTGCAAGAGCATAAATTTGGGTTTCTACAATTGCAATCCTGATTGATTAAAACTTCTTCTTCTGAGCTATATTGGAACTAAGAAGTACTATCAGATTCAGAGCAGCATCCTTCTTGCAGAAGATGAACTTCTTCTCTTTTAGGAAAAGGATGATAAGGGAACTGATTTGTCTCATGATTATTTGCCTCACATCTGTTGTAGTGTATTCTCAAAGCCAATTGTTTTTTCTCTTGAGCTTCTTTTGCCTTCTGCTCTGAGAATTTCCCTTTAGATTTCCTAGAAGCTGTATTTTCTCGACAAGTGTAAGCCATATGTCCAGTTTTCCCACAAATCCAGCAATGAGCTTGGTTTCTAGCCTGATGAGTATGGGTTTTTAGTTTGATATCTTCAGGCTCATAGTAGTGGGTTATGTTCTGGTGTCTATATTTGTATTTGTATTTTCTCCCTTTGTCTTCTCTAGATTCTCTTTTCTTTTTCTTTCGTTTTCTAGCTGGATGGGAGATATATAAGCCATACTTTTCACAAATAGACTTATGGTCAGGAAGATAGGTAGACTTTGATACAGAATGTTGGACTTTCATGTTGGTGCAAAGTCCAATTAAAGCCTTAGTAATTATGGAGTATATTTCTCCCCAAGTATACATCTCATAGGGAAGTTTGAAGACTTCCTGGCTTTTAAGATACTCAACAAATTTACTTGGTAGAGTTGCCAAGTATACTTGCTTCCAGAGAAGGTTTTGGCTATATTGTACCTCGAATATCCTCTGTGTCCAATCCATATGGATTTCTTCATACTCAGACATCTTCCTGCATTTCATATTCATGAGAATGATCTCATGTTTGTTAGTAATTTCTTCTTCTGTACCACACCAGTGCTCAATAATTGTCGTAGTAAGAGCACCAATCATATTATTCTTAGCAGTTCCATCAGTATGATATACAACATCTCGTTGCTCATATCTAAGAACTTCAGATTCCATTTTAGCAATCATTATAGGGGAAGAAATTACATCCCACCACTTGCTGAGAGTTCCTGTGAAGCACTGAATAATAGTTTTGCATGCCTCAATCTCAGTTTTTCCTTTCATGCACATAATCTTATATGAGACATACATTCTATCAATTAGCTGTCTAATTTGGGCTATAGACAAGCCGTCAATGTTCCATTCTTGGAACCAGTCATCAGCAAAGGTTTGTGAATCTGGAAGTCTGCCTTTTCCAGCTAAGTCAGGGGCTGGAGGTCTAGTAGAGTGGTGTGGAAGATTTTCATAGGCAGGATTACGGATGGTTACAAGAGAATGTCGATCCTTGGAAGAGGATTCAAGTATGTCTTCAGGAGGAAAGTGATGACGGAATTTTTTCAGAATCACTGTCTCAGAGGGTTTATATACAGGAGACATGATAGAAATTTGTGGGCTAGGAAGGATGAATGAATCAGGGATAGGTTTATCTGGATGGCTATCCTTCTATCTTATTTCTGTCAGAGTCTTTCCCATATTAGAGAAAGCTTTTCCTAATCCTTCCATCATTTCTTCATGATTTGTTATGGACTCTCTGGATCTATATGAAATTTCAGTTAGAGCAGAGACCATTTTTTCTTTTACTTCTGTGACCTTTTCTTGGATTTGATCAACATACTGTACAATAGTATTTGTAGATACCTGGAGATCTACAATTTGACTTTTTCGGGCATAGTCATTGGTCACAAATATGTGTGTGGCCATACCTCTCAAGGCTGTATTGGTCCAGTTAATTTGTTCAGATACTGCCTGGACTCTTCTATCAATTCAAGATAATTGAATGGCCTCTTCAGAAAGCAGTAAAGGAACTTCTTTCACTTGTTTACTATTGTCTTCTAAGACAATCCCATTGAAAGGTGGAAAGTAGAATTTGATTCTAATATTTGCCCATCAATTATTTTCCACTTATGTTTGGGAGAGGCTTCAGATGATTCTCACATCATTTGAACTACAACCTTCTGATTTAATTTCCTCCATTCAAAGAAGGAAATCCATAAGTTATTGTCAGATATATACTTCTGCCATTCTTTAGAAAGTTTTAGTTTCTCAGGATCTGACACGGCTGTGTTAAACTCATTTGTTTTAGGATTTGTAAACAAATCCGAGTTTAGCATCCTTTTGATCCAATCCTCATTAATGGATCCTTTCTGGCATCCTTTCATGACCGTATGGAATTTGTGTATTTCTTCTACAGATGGTCTTGGGATATCATCGAGTAAGGGATTGGAAAATCTACAGTCTGGTATGACTGTATCACATTGTTCTGTATACCCTAGCCCATATCTTGGAGTACCACGAGGTCTCATACCCTTATAAATGTCTTGGATTCTAGGATCCAGAGTTTCTATAGTGGGCATGTAATGAATCATAAAACAAAAGGAATGCTCAGAGGTAGAAGTAATGCTATCTACAATATTATGTACAGTACGGACATACGCAGATGAATCCATAGTTGTATTAGAATTTTACTATTTCTGCATAGAAAAGCAGGGCGTTTAATCTTCATCCTCTGCTCCTGAGAGAGAGAATGTCAGATAGGCTCCTGGCTGATTTCTCAGGTAGAAACTAGTAATCTTAAAATACAACACGGGATTCAATACTTTCAAACACACAAACTATAAAAAGAGCGACTAGATTTATCAGATCGAAGAGTCTGATATCATACCCGACTAAGGCTTTATATAAGAAAAAATCTTCGATCCATATTTATTGCTAACTGCACTTGAGGGAAACAAGCCATAGTTGGAAGCTACAATTTTTCCCAAATCGTTGACAATAACTATCCCTCTGCCTTCTGTGCCCTGGACAGTGGCTACCCTCGTACGTGGAAAGGTATCACTTCTTGGACATACCAAAATCTTTCCTCTTGCTTTTGCCTGATCTAGAGATCCAAAAACACAATTACTGTTAACAGCCATGACAAAGACATGTTATCTTCTCGCTCATTTTACAGCCTATGTAGATATGTAAAGTTTGCCACAAAATAATAAAATGATTAAAGTATTTTAGGTTAAACCTTAGAGGATAAAATAGGAACTGTCTTAACTGTTTTAGGAAGTAAATGGTTTTTTACCTTGCTGCATCAGTGTTGCTACTGTTTACAACGATGTCTCCAGCGTTGACAAGAGGATACAACTCCGAATGGCTAAGGTTGGAAAAATTTATGGCTTCTCCCTGGCAGATGGGTCACAGTTAATATCTGGACTAAAACAGGAAATTCTAATTGTAAACATTGCTTGCAATTGCTCACCTTGATTGTTTTCCCATTACCCAAAATTATGTCTGATTCAAAATCTCTGTCGATTTTTGTTGCAGCGATCGTCAAAATCCAGGGAGCGGTGTTCACTAATGTATTTGAGCTGGGACCATCGTTTCCCACCGAGAATACCACCAGTATTCCTTTCTGGGTCGCGTGAAATGATCCTATCGATATTGGGTCGCTGAGAAAATCTAGCCAGAAGACTAAATTGCTTCCAAGTGATATGGATATCACATTCACTCCATCCTTCACAACATCGTCCAGTCCATCTAGAATGTCGGATCCCCGACAACCATCTCCAGAACAGACTCTATAGACTGTGATTCTGGATGTGGGAGATCCTCCTCTTGCAGATCCTTTGGCAAGCCTGTAGTAGTCAGCTTCCACCACAACACTTCCCGCTGCAGTTGAGGGTGTATGTGTTCCATGCCCCTCACTGTCTCTCGCTGGCAATGGTCGTTCCCTCTGTGTTGTATCCTTCCTTGATCCTGAACCGTAATAGCATGCGCCAATGATTTTTTTGTTTGTACATGACCAGATAAGAAGCAAGATTTCAATGCAATAATTTCATTCTTCTGCAAGTGTAACGTTACAAAAACTACTATAAATGAGAATAGATTCATCTATAACATTAACCAAACATAGATTCATTTTTAACATTGGCCTATTAGGAATGCATGGGATGGAGGTTGAATTTTAGGTTAATATGTCATATCTGATCTCGATTGTAGATTCAGAGCATCCAACTGGTATGTAGCAAAGTCAATAGTTGACTTTTGTCAATGACAGTTTCATGCGCGATCTTGAACTATTGATCTTCAAAATGAAATTTATGCTTCTGATCGTCCAATAAAATCGAGTTTTTCTTGTCCCTTAAGGTCTGGATAAAGATAAGAGTCGAGTAGCTACAAGATGAAGAAATACAGACCTATTGCACTTGAAATCTTGTCCTCCAGCACATGCTCCTTTCCACCCAGAAGGAACTGGACCAATCCTGCTATCGTTGAAGCTTGGTGACTCAGGACAAGCGCCTTTCTTTGACACATGTTATATTTTTTCAACCAAGCAAAACACATTCTCCTCTTCCAAGAAAACATATTAATTATGAGAAAAAAAACCGTGAGAACAGTTCATCCTGAACACACTGTATTCCTATGAGCCCGGATCTAAATCTGATCATTTGATCGACCACATATATGGTAGGCCCGCTAATATACTAGACCTATTGATTTCACCAAAAATGAATTCAAAATTGGGACTAAACTAAAGAATATACACAACTTGTATCGATAATGCCAATTATGGAGTCCCCAGTAGTATTATAAGAAGGTGGTGCCAAGCCGGATTCAGATTGTAGTTAGTCCCAGGAACGCGTAGTGTGCAGCTGGAGCAGTGGATCAGGGAAAACTGATACAACCCCAACTTTCTCTGATCGAAACAATGAGAACCATCAAGTACATTATCAGAATTAAATCTAATTAACTGTACAAAACCAGGCTCAAATTTAATCATATACCAGAAATGATAAATTGTGAAGCAAGAAATGCAGAGAGAAAGAATAGAACAAAAAACAATATATTAGAATATAAGAAGAAGAGTACAATTAGAAGAGTTAATGAAGAAGATCATGAAGAAGTAGTTATGCAAATGGAAATAGATGAGATAAATAGGCTCAAGCAAATCAAGAATAGAAAGTGCAGCTGTCCAGAATAGTTCGCAGTGTACAGTCAGCCTATTGAGGTTACATTATATTTAACACTCCCTCTTAAACTCAACAGTTACAAACATCGGCACTGATTATGCCTAAGTGTTGTCTCTGAAAATCAAAAACTCATTTTCCCAGTGGCTTTGTAAAGATATCAGCAAGCTGATCTCGAGAACCACATAATTGTAGTACAATATCACCATTATTGACTAGCTCGCATATGAAATGAAAACGAGTGTCAATGTGTTTGCTTTTCTTATGAAATACATGATTTTTAGATAAAGCAATTGCTGAAGTATTGTCACAGAAAATAGGAGTTGGATCCTTTTCTGTATGTGACATATCTTTCAATATTCTTCTCAGCCACATAGCTTGACAGGAAGATGAGGTAGCAGCGACATACTCTACCTCTGCAGAAGATATTGAAACAATTGGTTGCTTCTTTGATGCCCATGAGATTAGGTTCATGCCCAATTGGAAAACATGTCCAGATGTGATTTTCCTGTCATCTAGGCTTCCTGCAAAATCACTGTCTGTGTAACCAGAAAGTTGATGACTATCAGTTTTAGTGTACCATAAGCCGAAATTGAGAGTTCCTGCAACATATCTCATAATTCGTTTTGCCATTTTCCAATGAGAATCTTTGGGGAATTCCATGAATCTGGAAACAAGGTTGGTTGCATACATAATGTCAGGCCTAGTTGTTGTAAGATACAACAAATTTCCTACTAAACTTTTGTACAGGGTAGATTCCACTGTAGGACCTTCATCATTCTTGCTCAATTTTGTGCCTAGGGGTATAGGGGTTTCTACTGGATTGCATCCTTCCATGCAAAATATTTTGACGATGTCTGCTGCATACGTTTGCTGACAGACAAAAATTCCTTTGGTTGATTGATTAACCTCAATCCCTAAAAAATATTTCATGATGCCAAGATCTGTCATCTCAAACTCAGATTGCATGGCATGTTTAAAATATGTTAACTCAAGATTTCCCGTATAGATCATGTCATCAACATATAAACATACAATCAAAATTTTACACTGCTGATATGTTTTGGTGTAAAGAGTTGGCTCATTTTGGCTTCTACTGAAACCACTTTTGATTAGATAAGTGCCAATTCTGTTGTACCAAGCTCTTGGTGCTTGTTTTAAGCTAGACAAGGCTTTCTTCAACCGATATACTTTGGCTAGCTACTCTTGGACTTCAAATCCAGGTGGTTGATCGACATAAACTTCTTCTTCTAAGAAACCATTCAGGAATGCTGACTTGACATCCATCTGGTATACTTTCCATTTGTGTTGGGTTGCTATGGCCAATAGATTCCTTACAGTGTCTAATCTTGCTACTGGAGCAAAATTTTCACCATAATCAATACCAGGTTGTTGTGAGAATCCTTTGGAAACAAGTCTTGCCTTGTGTTTTTTGATCTTCCCTTTTTCATTGAGTTTAGTTTTGTAAACCCACTTGACACCAATACTCTTCTTGTGACTTGGAAAATCAACAATATCCCATGTCTTGTTCTTCTCAATGGAGTCAATCTCTTGGTTCATGGATTGAACCCAATGTGGCTCCTTAGCTACTTCCTTAAAGGATGTAGGTTGACATGACATTAAAGAAAAAAGGTTGTGTTGTTCAAAATCATCCAACTGCTGATGGATTTCTCTCAAACTTCGAGTTCTCTGATTTTGTGGTTCAGAGAATGATTTTCTACTGGAAGTTGAGTTATCCTAAGAATTTTTAGGTTGTCTTTGTACCTGCAATCTTGGAAGAATAGTTTGAGGTACTTGTTGTCCTGAATTTTCTACATTTTCAGAACTTGGCAGCAATGGATTTTGGTTGTCCATTTGCTGATTTTCTGAATCATTCCAGAATTGATTTTCTAGAAATTTTACATCTTTGCTGAGAATTAGTTTCTTGGTGATTGGATTGTAAAGCCTGCAAGCTTTAGATGTTTCACTATATCCAGTGAAAATACATTTCTCACTTTTGTCATCAAGTTTCTTCCTTAATTTGGAAGGTATGTGAGTGTATGCTATGCATCCAAATGTCCTTAGATGTGCAACATTGAGCTTTGTCCCACTCCATGATTCTTGAGGGACTTTTATCTTTAGTTTGGTGGTTGGAGATCTATTGAGGAGATAAACTGAGCATGCTATTGCTTCATCACAAAAATTATTTGACAAAATTTTCTCTTTAAGAAGTGTTCTTGCGATATTCATTATTGTCTGATTTTTCCTTTCAACCACTCCATTCTGTTGTGGAGTATACTTGGTTGTTGTTTGCATGATGATGCCTTGTGATTTGCAGAAATTTGAAAATTCTCCAGAGTTGTATTCTCCTCCTCCATCTGACCTGAGTGCTTTGATATATTTTCCACTCTATTTTTCAGTTTCTGCCTAGAATTCTTTGAATTTTGCAAAAGTTTCAGACTTGTGTCTGAGAAAATAGATCCATATTTTTCTGCTGAAATCATCAATAAATGTTAGAAAATAAAATTTTCCACCTATTGAATCTATTTGCATTGGTCCACATAGGTCAGTGTGAACAAGTTCAAGATGTTGTTTGGATTGATTGGAAGACTGTGGAAAACTAGTTCTCTTATGTTTTCCAAGTATGCAAGCCTCACATGGGGGAATTTGCTCTTTAAAGATAGGAAGACCTTTGACCATGGAGTTCTTCTGAAGAAGAATTAGACTCTTAAATGGTAGATGTCCAAATCTTGTATGCCAAACCATAGTTTCATTCAGGGTGGATGCACTTTGTGCATATGGTTGAATCAGATTTGCAGTTCTGAGGGTAAGGGGAAACATCCTATTTGGAGTCATGTGGATTTAAGAAATTAATTTTCTGCTTGGGATTTTTTCATATATCTTGCAAGATGCTCCCTCAAAAAGTACCTTATAGCCATGTTTAATGAGCTGTCTTACACTTAGCAAATTATGTTTTAAATCTTGAACATGATAGACATTATTTATGTCTTTCTTTACATTCTGTTTAGTAAGAATAGGAACAGTTCCTTTTCCTTGAAATTTGACTAAGTAATCATTTCCAAGTGTAATATCAGATGAGATTGAAGAATCAATGCATGAAAGTAAATCTTTGTTACCTGTCATGTGATTGCTGCATCCACTATCTAGCAACCAGAGATCCTCAGGTTGTTGTTCAGTCTTGTGGCATGAAAGAAACATACCTCCTGAGTTTTCGCCCGTGTGATTTGACACACGTGATCTGCCTGAGAGATGATTTGATTGCTTCTTTTTTCATTCAGATTCATAATGCCCATACTTTTTGCAGTAATAGCATTGTATGCTTGATTTATCATTTGATCTTCTCCCTCTGTCTCTTTGAGGCTGGTAACTCTGATGTTGATTTTGTTGTTGTTGTCTTTGACCTTGGAAATTTTGATTCGGATATTGTTGTATAGTACCTCCACTGGAGTGAGGGTTACTTTGATTTCTCCCTCTTCCTTGGCGACCTCTGCTTCTTCCTCTGCCTCTCTCTCTGCTGAAGGATAGTTGAGTTTTGAAAGCATTAGAGATTGACTCATCTGTGAGATGTAGTCTCGTCTCATGTGTCACCAAAGAACCAATTAATTCATTTGTTGAGAAATTTGACAGATCCTTGGATTCAAGGATTGTTGTTACAACCATTTCAAATTTCTTTGGTAAAATTCTGAGGATTTTCTCAACAATGCGTTGATCAGTGATGGTTTCACCAGTCAATCTGATCTGGTTCACGATGCCCATGACTCTAGTCATGAACTGATCCACATTTTTGGACTCTGTCATCCTTAGAGTCTCGAATTGCGTTCTCAAGGTCTGCAGTTTAATTGTTTTGACCCTATCATTTCCTTGGTAGGAAGATTTAAGGATGTCCGAGGCCTGTTTTGAAGTACGAGTGCCTGTGATTTTTGAAAAAATTGAGTCATCCATAGAATTTTGAATCCAAAATTTAGCTTTATTTTCTCTGTTTCTCTGCATTGCTTGAGCAATTTTCTACTGATTAGTCATGGCAGACAGGTCTGCTGGATTTGGTTCCACATATCCATGATCCACTGGATCCCAACACTCTTGTGCTTACAAGAAGGATCTCATCCGAAGAGACCAGAACTCATAGTTCTTTCCAAGAAGAATCGAACCCTCTGTTGGTCCTAAGTTGCTAGACGTCACCATATTTTAAGGAATTCAGCAAAACAGAAAAAAAATTCTTAATTACCTGTCTCCTGCGTGTAATTTGCAGTGGTTTCGGAACTCTGTTAGACGAGACCTTTGAACTCTCCAACTTCCGATTGTCGAACGTCGATTGTCGATGAGAGATTATCGGCCTTGAGTTGGCCCTTAGTCTTCGATCAATGTGACCACACGCCTAAAGGTTAAAGCGCTATGGGATTTTCTGGTTATTTGTTCTCTTGAATCCCCGATCTCCGATTTACCGATTTCCCGATATGGATTTTCCTTTCGGGAAATTTCCCGAATGCTTTGATCTCCTCCACGCGTCCTCCTATGATGGACGGTCCTGATCTCTTCTCGTGATTTTGAGACTTCAAATGCTCTGGACGTCTCGTTTTCAGTATTTGTGATTTTTTGAATCCCTCATTTTGACGTGTTGACGTCAGCTGGGCCCCATAATGAAGCCTTTTCTCCTTTTTGGATTTTGAGCTTTGCAATTCCGAAATGCTCATTCTTCTTGTCCTCGGGATTCGCGAAACGTCGAATCCCGATATGCCGATGGCCCTTTCCTTTGAGGACTTTCCGCGAAGGCCTAGATTGTTGCCACGTGTCCCCTCAAGATGGATGGTCCTCATTGTCTAAGGATTTCACGACTTGCGACTCCAAATCCTCTGTCAACTTGAAACCCCGGTAGCCGAAATGTCGACGGTTTCCTCGATGTCTGCCACGTGTCTGAACAAATGGATGACTCTGATCTTTTCGAGATTTCGGGACTTTCTCCATGGAGTGTCTCGACCTTTCGTCAATAAGAACTCCGATAGCCCGAACTTTGAAATTCCGAAATGATGGCACTTGGATCTGCTGCCACCTTTCCTTTGAGAGGGATGACTCACAATCCTCTCGGGATTTTGCGATTTGTGATGTCGAGATTTCGCATATCGGGCTTTTGGAGAGCAGTTTACTTCACTCGTCCAACTCCCGATCCCTGATTTTGCAATTGGATTAGATCGACGGCTCACGATCTTTCGCGATCCAATGGTCCAGAATGACTCGTGATTTCGCGATTCACGAATTCTCACGACAGTCTTTTGACCTTTACACCTTGTGAGTTAGCGAAATGCCGAGATCTCACCACGTGTCTCTTGATGGACAGTCTAGATGATTTCGGGATTTCGCGACTTCACAAGTTGAAATTTATCCTGTGTGCTCCAGAGGAATAAACCTCGTGCACTTTCTCGCTGATCCAATGGCTGTCAGTCCTCTGCGCAATATCTAACGGCCGAAATTCTTTCATCTTCTCCACTCTCTCTTCGTCCCTTTTGAACTGGTTTCCTGCTCTGGATCTGTTCGCAGGATGAATCTTATGGCCTCAATGGTTGTTCTTTGCACATGAGGTGCGTTCTTTGCTCCTGTGGATGAAAGATTCGTGAATCTTTCAAGGATTTGAAAGAAATACACGGTTTCTTTGAAGCTTTCCGTTGTCTGCTGCAATCTTTAATAGATTTGAGCGATTTCCAAAATGCTTTAAACGATGCTGCCTTCTGTAGCAATCTTTCACGAATTTGAACGATTTCCGTGAAATCTTCAACGTTTCTGCCTTTTGAAGCTCTTCTTCATGAATTCTTTGATGATTCTTGAAAATTGTACAAGAATCTTTAAAGTTTCTTCTTTCTCAGTCTCTGCTTCCTTCTTGTGTTTCTGCTCCTTGAAACTTTCGAGCGTAGTACGCTCTACGACCTTGCCTGAGCTTCTTACACTAATCTTTTGAGCGTATGATGTCTTCTTCCTCGTGGAAGTTTCCTACGAGGATCTTTCAAGAGTATGACAGACAACTCTCCAAGCCTTGTGAAAAGTCTGTGTCGAATGCTCTCAAGATCCATGTAAGCTCTGCGTTGTTTGAGGATCGTTTTTCTCTCCAGCCTGTGTGAAGAGGCTTACTACTGTAGCTCTGATACCATGAGAAATTGTGAAGCAAGAAATGAAAAGAGAAAGAATAGAATAGAAAATGGTATATTAGAATATAAAAAGAAGAGTACAATTAGAAGAGTTAATGAAGAAGATCATGAAGAAGTAGTTATGCAAAGAGAAATAGTTGAGCTAAATAGGCTCAAGCAAATCAAGAATAGAAAGTACAGCTGTCCAGAACAGCTGGCAGTGTACAGTCAGCCTATTGAGGTTACATTATATTTAACAAGAAATAGTAGTCGCTTGGTCTTTGGACATAACAACAGAGAATCCTGAGAAAGCATCGCTATAGCTATAAACGAGCGATAACTGTTCATCCTCGTGACTACACGACATCGTATGATAAAGTTAGTACTGAAATATAGAAAACTACAGTAGTGTTTTAATCGATTAAAACATCTCCGTACCTTCCTAGAACGAAGGAAAGCGTCTCCACATGGCTGCTGACTATGAAATCCCTTCCACCATCACGGGAGTTGCCCATGTAAATGATGTAAACCTGCACAATAGCACACAAGATAAACATGATATAGAAATCTTGGATACTGCAAATTGGAGTTCGTCCAGAAAACACAAATATTATGTGAGAACTCATGAAATTACTACCTGTTTATTATCACCATTGATGTTGCATCCCATAAGTGTTACAAGTAACGTGATAACCAACAAGAAATTGATGGTAGTCATCGTTCAAATTGTAATTGAATTGAGGTTTCCGAACAATCCTTTATATCAACACAGGTACCGCATATCAAGGTCAAGGTTATGAAGTCAGATGTTTAAATCAAATCAAAGTGGCCACGTGTGTATTTTAATGAGATTAAAAGGGAACACAAATTTAAATTAATTCAAAAGTTTAGGATCTCTGCTAATTTTTGGGATCTCGTGCTAATTATTAGAATTAGTAAGCATTTCTCTCCTAAAATTAGGATCTCGTGCTACTTATTAGAATTAGTAAGCAATTTTCTCCTAAAATTATTGGTTTAGTTCATAAACTAATCTTCTGCTACTTATTAGAATTAGTGAGCAGTTTTCTCCTAAAATTATTGGTTTAGTTAATAAACTAATATTAATTTTAAATGAACCTTTTTTTATTTCTATGAAGTATATATTTATAGTTATGAGATTAATATATTTATAATTATGACATTAAGATTTTTTTAATTTGATCAATTATCAATATTTTGAGATTTAATTATTGGAATTAGTAAGCAATTTTCTCCTAAAATTATTGGTTTAGTTCATAAACTAATCTCCTGCTACTTATTAGAATTAGTAAGCAGTTTTCTCCTAAAATTATTGGTTTAGTTAATAAACTAATATTAATTTTAAATGAACCTTTTTTATTTCTATGAAGTATATATTTATAGTTATGAGATTAATATATTTATAATTATGACATTAAGATTTTTTTAATTTGATCAATTATCAATATTTTGAGATTTAATTATTGGAATTAGTAAGCAATTTTCTCCTAAAATTATTGGTTTAGTTCATAAACTAATCTCCTGCTACTTATTAGAATTAGTAAGCAGTTTTCTCCTAAAATTATTGGTTTAGTTAATAAACTAATATTAATTTTAAATGAACCTTTTTTATTTCTATGAAGTATATATTTATAGTTATGAGATTAATATATTTATAATTATGACAATAAGATTTTTTTAATTTGATCAATTATCAATATTTTGAGATTTAATTAATTAAAGATTTTTAAATTATCAATATTTTGAGATTTGATTAAATAAAGCTTTTTAAATTATCAATATTTTGAGATTTGATTAAATAAGGATTTTTCATTTCCTATTTTAAGAATTTTACCAAATCAAGAATTTTGCTACTAACTAATTATTTCTGCAACATGATCGAGAACGTGGAAATCAATATTCCCAAGATCAAATTCTTCCTGAGCACTTGAAAGTGGATGCAGATGTAATGTTTGACAATGAGTATGTTCTCATAAGGTCACACACAACCATGTTTGAGAGTGGTTTTCCATAAATGATCATGGTTGGTCATGACCATAGTTGACCAAGACTATGGATGACATTTAGATAATGAAATTTGGAAGTGTTTTTCACATTATGACGACATGATATTCGTGTAACATTGCGACAATGAAGCTATGTTGATGACATTGTGATAATGAGGCTATGTTCATCAGATTGCGATGACAAGATATTTGCATCACAATATGATGACAGGATATTTGCATCACATTGCAATGACATGGCTATGTTCATCACATTGCGACGATTGTATATTATTTGTCGCATATTGACAACGATGGGGCTATTGAGACAAAGGGTTTAGGTTCATCACATTGAAATAACAGGTCATTTAAGTAAAAATTGGCAATGTGATGAACATAAATGTCGTATGTTCATCATATGTCGAATGGCTATGTGATGAAAATAATACATTAATTTTCAATGACCATGCTTGACTGTGGTTGCCAATGATCATGGCTAACTTTGGTAGAAATTTTTTGCGTTTGGGAAGGAAAGGTTCACTATCATTGACATGGTTAATTATGGTTGACCATGGGCATGGTTAACTTCCATAGACCTTCATCATGGTTAACTTTCCTAGACCTTCACTATGGTTGACGCTCATTATGGATGACCTTCACTATGGTTGACCATGACCATGGTTGACTGTGGTTGACTTTGGTTGACAATGGTTAACCATGTTTGACATTTGTTATCCATAGGTAACCATGGCTGTCCATGACCATAGTTGACCAAGACTACAGATGACATTCAAATAGTGAAATTTGAAAGTATTTGTCACATTATGATGACATGATATTCGTGTAACATTGCGACAATGAAGCTATGTTGATGAAATTGTGATGGTGATGATATGTTTGTCATATCATGACAATATGGTTATTTTTGTGACATTGCAAGGGAGGGGATAAGTTCATTATATTGCGATGACAAGATATTTGCATCACAATATAATGAAAAGATATTTGCATCGCATTGCAATCATGGGGCTATGTTCATCACATTGTGACAACATTATATTGCTTATCACATATTGACGATGACATGGATATTGCGATGAGGGGTTTATGTTAATCACATTACAATGACATGTCATTTAAGTAAAAAGTGGCAATGTGATGAATGTAAATGTCGTATGTTTGTCATATGTCAAATGGATATGTGATGAAAATAAATGTTGTATGTTCATCACATAGTGATAAGATGATATTTGTTTCGACGATGGGGTGATGTTCATCATAGAGTGATCACAAGACATTGTTTTTCACATTATGACGACATGCTATTTGTGTCACAGACAATGAGGATATGTTCATCACATTAGGACGACGAGGTTATGCTCATGACATTGCAAGAATATGGTTATTGTCATCACATTGTGATGATGAGGTTTTGTTCGTCACATTGCGACAATATGGTTATGGCCAGTCATGTTCATGACATTCCGACAATATGGTTATGACAACATGATTATGACGACATGAGCTCGGAGTAACATTGCGACGATGAAGCTATGATGATGAATTTGTGATGGCGAGGCCATGTTCTTCATATCGTGACAATATGGTTATTTTTGTGACATTGCAAGGGAGGGGGTAAGTTCGTCAGATTGTGACGACAAGATATTTGCATCACAATACGATGACAAGATATTTGCATCACAATATGATGACATGATATTTGCATCACATTGCAATGATGGGGCTACGTTCATCACATTCCGTCAACAATATATTGTTTGTCACATATTGACGATGAAAGGGATATTGTGACGAGGGGTTTATGTTCATCACATTACAATAAGATGTCATTTAAGTAAACAATGGAAATGTGATGAACATAAGTGTTGTATGTTCATCATATGTCGAATGGATATGCGATGAAAATAAATGTTGTATGTTCATCACATAGTGATGACATGATATTTATTTTGACGATGGGGAAATATTCATCACAAAGTGATGACAAGACATTGTTTTTCACATTATGACGACAGGCTATTTGCGTCACAGATGGTGAGGATATGTTCATCACATTAGGATGACGAGGTTGTAATCATCACATTGCAACAATATGGTTATTTTCATCACATTGTGATAATGAGGTAATGTTCATCACATTGTGACAATATGGTTATGGTTAGTCATGTTTGTCACATTGCGACAATATGGTTATGACAAGACATGCTCACCACATTGCGAAAATATTGTTATGGCCACTCATGTTCATCACATCCCGACAATATCATTGTGTTCCTCGCATTGTGACAATATGGTGATGGCCAACCATGTTCAACCATTATCAACCATTCTCAACCATAGTCAACCATGGTCCTGGTCAATCAACATCAACGATAGTTATGTTCGTCACAATGCGACAATATGGTTATGTTCGTCACATCATATGTTAAGCGTATAAGGCTAGATTCGTCACATTGCAACAATATAGTTATGTTCATCACATTGCGATGACAGGCCTATTTTCTTCACATTGGGAGGGTAGGATATTTGCGTCACATTATGATGATTGGATATTTTCATTACATGGCTCGCCATGACCATAGTTCACCAAGACTATGGATGACATTCAGATAGTGAAATTTGGAAGTGTTTGTCACATTATGATGATATGAGATTCGCATAAAATTGCGACGATGAAGTTATGTTGATTAGATTGTGATGACGAAGATATGTTTGTCATATCGTGGAAATATGGTTATTTTTGTGACATTGTAAGGGAGGGGATAAGTTCGTCATATTGCGATGACAAGATATTTGCATCATAATATGATGCCATGATATTTGCATCACATTGCAATGATGGGGCTACGTTCATCACATTGCGATGACATTATATTGTTTATCACATATTGACAATGACAAGGATATTGTGACAAGGGGTTTACGTTAATCACATTACAATGACATGTCATTTAAGTAAAAAGTGGCAATGTGACGAACGTAAATGTCGTATGTTCATCATATGTCGAATGGATATGTGATGAAAATAAATTTTGTATTGTCATCACATAGTGATGACATGATATTTATTTTGACAATGGGGTGATGTTCATCACAGAGTGATGTCAGGACATTGTTTTTCACATTATGACGGTAAGCTATTTGTGTCATAGACGATCAGGATATGTTCATCACATTTGGACGACGAGGTTGTGTTCATCACATTGCAAGAATATGGTTATTTTCATAACATTGTGATGACTAGGTTATGTTTGTCACATTGCGACAATATGGTTATGGCAAGTCATGTTCATCACATTGCGACAATATGGTTATATTCATCAAATTGCGACAATATGGTTATGACAAGAAATGCTCGTCACATTATGAAAATATTGTTATGGACACTCATGTTCATCACATCCTGACAATATCATTGTGTTTTTCGCATTGTGACAATATGGTTATAGAGAAGCATGTTCAACCATTGTCAACCATGGTGATGGTCAATCGAGGTCAATGATAGTTATGTTTGTCACATTGTGACAGTATGGTTATGTTCGTCACATTGTGATCATGGGCCTATGTTCGTCACATTGGGAGGGTAGGATATTTGCATCACATTAGGATGACTAGATATTTACATCACATTGCAAAGACGGGGATATGTTCATAACATTGTGATGATAGGATAATGTTTGTCACATATTGACGATGATAGGGATAGTGTGATGATGGGGCTATGTTCATCACATTACGATGATAAGAGATTATTTTCCACCTTATGACGACAGGATATTTGCATAACATTGCGATGAGGAGGCTATTTTCATCATTTTGTGATGACAAGGCTATGTTTGACTTATCTTAAGTAAATTTTATGCAACCAATTTCAAGTAAATTATATTTTCTTTTAATATAATAAAATTTGAAATTTACTAAATTATATCAACATTTTCAAATCCAATTGTATAAAAATGTATGTAGTAATATATATGTTATAGATATATTTAA
>JZKD02S1673326.1:232248-243783 GCA_000966675.3 Picea glauca
ATTATTACTATTCACTAATAATAATAACAAGTATTTGTTTATATTAATAATAAATATATTAATTATAACTAATTATTAATAACTATTTATATAGTTAATAATTGATATTACTATACTAATTTAATATTAATAATAGTAATCCTAACTTTACTAAACTTTACCAAAAAATAATATATTAATAATACATGCATTAACCCTAACTCAAATAACCCTAACTTTATTAGTAATATATTATTAAAAACCCTAATCCTAAAACCTTCAAAGCTACTAAATTTATTTTATTAATAGACTTTTGTAATATATTAATTTACAAAATTAGTTTATTTTATTAATAAACTTTGTTACTATTTGGAAAAAACAAAAAAAATAATTCATTAATGGAATAAAAAATTACTCAGGCCACGATTTCTTGAATACAAACGGATTGCAATAAGACAATACAAACTGATTGCAATAAGACAAATAAAGTAATTCATTAATTCATTAATCTATTCAACAATTACGTTGAAGAGTTGTAGGGTAGAGTTACACTAGCCACGATTTCTTCAATACAAAGCAAGAATATGAAACCAATGGTAGGAAGAAGATGAAACGAATGGATGCGGCTGCCATCGTAGGAAGAATACAGCTATGACTACCATTGCATTGTAGGGAGAATATGAAACGAATTACGCTGAACAGTTTCTAGGGTAGAGTTACGCTCGCCACGATTTCTTCAATACAAAGAAAGAATATGAAACCAATGGTAGGAAGAATATGAAATGAATGGATGTGGCTGCCATCGTAGGAAGGATGCGGCTGTGGCTTCCATCGTAGGCAGAATATGAAACGAATTACGCTGGACAGATGCTAGGGTAGAGTTAAATTCTTCTTAGAAGGAGATTAAAGAAGAATACAAGAAAGAATATGAAACGAATGGATGCGGCGGCAATCGTAGGAAGAATATGAAACGAATGGATGCGGCTGCCATCGTAGGAAGAATACAGCTATGACTACCATTGTAGGAAGAATATGAAACGAATTACGCTGAACAGTTTCTAGGGTAGAGTTACGCTAGCCACGATTTCTTCAATACAAAGAAAGAATATGAAACCAATGGTAGGAAGAATATGAAATGAATGGATGTGGCTGCCATGGTAGGAAGGATGCGGTTGTGGCTTCCATCGTAGGCAGAATATGAAACGAATTAAGCTGGACAGATGCTAGGGTAGAGTTAAATTCTTCTTAGAATGACATTAAAGAAGAATACAAGAAACATTAAATTTCTTATACTATCTGGAGTTTATGCCCACATCAATTTAAAAAAGAGCATTCATTATAAAAAAAAAAAAAAACTTTCATTATCAAAAAGATTTTTTTTTAATAAAAATATGAAATGTTTAAAATATTTCATTTATTTTCAAATATTTTTGATATATATAATCTCCCAAAAATAAAAAGTAGAGTTTTATTAATTTGTAATCAAAATCACTTTCATATATTTTTCAATATTTGGAGATATCTACTTTTTTTTTTCTCTTTTCTATACATTCAAGTTTCCATTTATTATTATTATTTAAATTGAATTCAAATCATTTTAATATGAATAACCATAACTATAATCTGACCCTAACCCTAATCCTAATAACCATTTACTTCAATATATTATTAATACATTATTTGTGACATCTTTAGTTATTAATATTGATTAATGATTAGTGTATAAAGAGTATGTATGTTACATACCTAAAGTACTTATTGTATATATTAATTATATATATTAATAATAACTAATAATATAATTATCACTATTAATTAATAATTATTAATGTATTATGTATAATAATTGTCAATGTATTAATAAAATTTTATGAATAGTATTATTAATAATTATTAGTTATGATCAAACAAATCAATAAAACATTATTAATAATATTAATAGCTATTATTACTATTCACTAATAATAATAACAAGTATTTTTTTATATTAATAATAAATATCTAAATTATAATTAATTATTATTAACTATTTATATAGTTAATAATTGATATTACTATAATAATTTAATATTTACATCCCTCTTATTGGAATTGTTGAATTAATCATCCTTTTAATTACAGAATTCAATCCGATGGTATATTATATTCTTCGTCTTACATCCAAATTAATGAATAAGATTGCAAGAACTAACTCCCTTGCATTTATAAAATCGTACATTTATCATGTTTACTTTTTCACTTTTACTAAACATGATTAAAAAATTATTAGACTGAGTTTTCAATTGCCAGTGACCATAATTTAGCAAATCCATATAAAATTACTTCAATTTTAACATTTACTTATTCATTATTGTTTTTTTACATCTTACAGTGAGTGATAACACGTGTAGTTATATTTGCATAGAAAGGAAGTTGAACGCCATGGAACGCCATCATTTTTATACAATGATAGCACGTGTAGTTATATTCGCATGGAAAGGAAGTGGAACGCCGTCATTCTTACTTTATGCATTTCAAATGCTGGAGCTTTAATATAATTTAAACCATATGTTATCAGGTGGAGTGTCCTAGCTCTCTCTCCTTACCAGGTTGCGTGATTAGTGGAATGTGAACCATAACATTGTGGTTGATGCCACGTTTAATCTGCTTTTCAAATACCACCCCCAGTGCTCTCTCCTTACCGGGACTATTGATGCCACCATGCGTTTCAAACGTTGGAGCTTTAATATAATTTAAACCATATGCTACCAGGTGGACTATCCTAGCTCCCTCTCCTTACCAAGCCTGGCTCTTGATTCCACATTTCCATGCGTTTCAAATGCCACCTGAGATTAATCTAATCTTAAATAATATATTACCAGGTGGAGCACTCTCTCTCCTTACCAGGCGGAGGGTAGTTGGTTTTTAATAATGGGTTACCAGGTGGTGCGTTATGGATCAATGGAGAGCTTGTGCATTATTTAATAATGGAGACCGTGTGCATTTTTAATTATGTTGCACACATGTCCCTTCTAAATCTGTGTTATTCCATTCATTTATAAGTTTACCTCATTATTTTAATATTTAGATATATTTTTTATTTTGTTTATTGATTAAACTATTTTATTTGCAGCTTCAGCAACATGCATCCACTTCTGCGCATTCTGGAGGCATGTGCCTTGTTCTTGAGGCTTAGCATGCATCCACTTCTGTCAAAATCATCACTTGCCCCACAGTTCAACCCCATGATATATACAATGGTTGTACGTCCCGACATATCCAAACAAACAATAGATCTCTGCGCAAATAAATGAGATTATGTCGAACTAAAAGTTGGCGGTAAACGTTTAGCTCACTAGCTCGACAAAGTATACTGAAGGTTTTTATGTACCTAATCCAATAAGAAATGGACAAATATATTTATTATGATGGAATCTTCACACTATAGAGTTCGTATTGGATAACTACCTGTCAAAAATTTCGTTTCTGTGCTCCATGAATATTGAATATGATGGGTTGGAGAATGGATACCAATGAAAAAATTGGACTGTACTTTTGGTGTGTTTACTTTTTTTTTTTTTTTGACTTTCAGAAAATGTGACAGGAAGATGCCCTTCTCCTTTTGCATGGTGACATCATCTTCAGTGGGTAGTTTTTATTTGAAAGTACCAATACGAGGACCCGCACTCATAATAACACAGAGTAACTCCATAGTAACAGGTAACAAGCCATATAACATTTTCTTCTAAAATAAATTCGTCCAATTCTAAATTATGAATCTCATGAATAAGGACAGGCTTTTCCGAGACTTTATGAATCTCATGAACACACACAGGATTTTCTCGGACTTAACTTATCTCATGAACACGGACAAGCACTTTTGGAATCTTACCAGAATAAAAGGTTGTTCTGCAAGAGCATCTTCATATCTTCGCTACATTTTTCGCATTGCCCATTTTAAACGCCATTTTAATCAGGAAACCAACAAGCTCAGGCTTCTGAGCAGCTATATTCGCTGCAATATTCCAAATTCCTTTCCCTGCAAACATCCTTAATCCATTTCATATGCTCGACTTTGAAAAATGTCCTCTTTTAATATGGAGCTTTTAATCAAAACTGGAAAAAAACTCAACATAATAGAAAAAAAAATATTCTGTCACCTTTTCGTAATTTTTGAATATTCTGTTTACATTTCTGTAATCTATGCTATTTATTTTTTAATGCAAGAATGATTGTGAGTTGTGGTAGTTAGAGTATTTGTGATATTTAGATTTATGTAATCTTTGAATATTCTGTCACCATTGATGATTTTTTAATTCGATGCTATTTATTTTTTAATGCAAGAATGATTGTGAGCTGTAGTAATTAGAGTATTTGTGATATTTAAATATTTTGTGATTTTTTAAAATTCCATCATTGGAGAAGATACTCAACTTTAACAAGAGTTTATTATATTTACGAGAATTCTTTTAACTATTCAATCTTTTTTAACCTAAAAATGAATTTGCCTACTACTAAATAAACCTATTCTAAATAAACCTATTCCCGGATCAATGAAAAAATTCAAGTGATGAACCCAATCCTCCCACGGTGGACATTCAAAGGCAATCAAAATTAAAAGGCTTCGCAATAGGCACTGCTAGAGCTATCTCTTCCGACTTCTATTCACCTGGATGACTTTGATTTTCCCTTCGGACTCCTATTCATTTCCACAACTTTGATTAATTCATAAAGTCGGGAGTGGCTCGAACATGCCGAACGAAAATGAATGTCAAAAAACCTTGTCATGGGATCATAAGATAAATGTTCAATGAAACATCCACGTATTAGGTATATTGATTAATGAAACATTCAATCGATAAACAATATTAAAAGCACTATGGTGTCCCTACTACGAAGATAGGAATAACAAGTTAATTTTATGAAATAGAACGATTTTTATTATACAACATATTTTCAAGAATAACAAACAGATTATAGGAAAGATATTGGTGTTTATTAAACATTTTCAATTGAGATAAAGAAAGTATTAACGAGGTGCAAATATGAAGTATTAGATATATTTGTTTTAAATGTAAGCTGAACTTTTCATGATTTGCAAGTATTAAGATGGACAGAGTTAGTATTATGAATATATTTTATTAATTCAATATTAATAATAGAGGTTAAAAATTGTTTTTATACATTATACATTATTTTCAATAAATGTGTACATAGATTTTACATTATAAAATTTAAAATAATAAAGTTAATTTATAAATTTGGAAAAAAATTAAAATGATACAAAATGTATTATGTAATTTAAAAAATAATTTATAATATATTTTGTAATTTAAATGTATTATGTAATTTAAAAAATAATTTATGATATAAAGGTTGTTTGAAGTTTTATATTTATTTAAATAGTGGTTAGAGTTTTAATAATATTATGTAAAGTTTTAAGTTTTATATGTGTATGAAAGGTTCGTCGAGTGTTATAATATGGAAATTATGTATTTGAATTTTTTTTTTACTAATTTGTATTTTTACCATACATTTTATGGAAAAGTATAAATCATTTTATACAAAGTAAAAGATGATTCCATACATCTCATTGTGACTAACATTTCCCAACATCGCACTATGACAAATATTTCTCAGAGTCGTGATGAAGCGAACTTTTTTGAATGTTCATTGACGCCACATTCTAGCGACCATTTTGCCAATGTCACAAAAGTAAAAGATGATTCTACACTGTGTCAATTGTTTCCATACATTGCATTATGATGAACATTTCCCTACGTCACATTGTGACAAACATTTCCCAAGGTCACAATGTGATGACCATTTCCCAATGTTGCATTGTCATGAATGTTTCCCATCGTCCCAATGTGATGAACATTTCCCTTTTGTTATCAATGTCCTTAAGAAAAATATAAATCATTGTCTAAAAAAGTAAAACATGATTTCATACATCTCATTGTGACTAACATTTCCATTGCATTATGATGAACATTTCCATTGCATTGTGACTAACATTTCATTATGATGAACATTTCTCTATGTCGCACTGTAAAGAACTTTTCCCAACATCGCAATGTATCGACCATTTTCCAATGTCGCATTGTGACAAACATTTCCCATTGTCAAAATGTGACGAAAATTACCCTTTTGTTATCAATGTCCTTAGGAAAAATATAAATCATTGTCTAAAAAGTAAAACATAATTCCATACATCTCATTGTGACTAACATTTCCAAACATCGCACTCTCACAAACATTTCCCAATGCCGTGATGTGATGAACATTTTCGAATGTTGCAATGTGACAAGAAAAATTGACGCCACATTCTAACAACCATTTTCCCAACGTTGCAAAAGTAAAAGATGATTCTACACTATGTCAAGTGTTTCCAAACATTGCATTATGATGAACATTTCCCTACGTCGCATTGTGACGAACATTTCCCAACAGCGCTATGTGACGACCATTTCCCAATGTCGCATCTCATTTCCATACATCTCATTGTGACTAACATTTCCCAACGTCGCAATGTGATGAACATTTCTCAAAGTCGCGATGTGGTGAACTTTTTCGAATGTTCATTGACACCACATTCTAGCGACCATTTTGCCAATGTCGCAAAAGTAAAATATGATTCTACACTGTGTCAAGTGTTTCCATACATTTCATTATGATGAACATTTCCCTACGTCGCATTGTGACAAACATTTCCCAACGTCGCAATGTGATGACCATTTCCTAATGTTGCATTGTCACGAATGTTTCCCATCGTCCCAATGTGATGAACATTTCCCTTTTGTTATCAATGTCCTTAGGAAAAATATAAATCATTGTCTAAAAAAGTAAAACATGATTTCATACATCTCATTGTGACTAACGTTTCCATTGCATTATGATGAACTTTTCCATTGCATTGTGACTAACATTGCATTATGATGAACATTTCTCTATGTCGCATTGTAACGAACATTTCCCAACATCGCAATGTATCGACCATTTTCCAATGTCTCATTCTGACAAACATTTCCCATTGTCAAAATGTGACGAAAATTACCCTTTTGTTATCAATGTCCTTAGGAAAAATATAAATCATTGTCTAAAAAGTAAAACATGATTCCATACATCTCATTCTGACTAACATTTCCAAACATCGCACTCTCACGAACATTTCCCAATGTCACGATGTGATGAACATTTTTGAATGTTGCAATGTGACAAAAACAAATTGACGCCACATTCTAACGACCATTTTCCCAACGTTGCAAAAGTAAAAGATGATTCTACACTGTGTCAAGTGTTTCTAAACATTTCATTATGATGAACATTTCCCTACGTCGCATTGTGACAAACATTTCCCAACAGCGCTATGTGACGACCATTTCCCAATGTCGCATCTCATTTCCATACATCTCATTGTGACTAACATTTCCCAACATCGCACTGTGACGAACATTTCTCATAGTCGCGATGTGGTGAACTTTTTTGAATGTTCATTGACGCCACATTCTAGTGACCATTTTGCTAATGTTGCAAAAGTAAAAGATGATTCTACATTGTTTCAAGTGTTTCCATACATTGCATTATGATGAAAATTTTCCTACGTCGCATTGTGACGAACATTTCCCAGGGTCGCAATGTGATGACCATTTCCCAATGTTGCAGTGTCACGAATGTTTCCCATCGTCCCAATGTGATGAACATTTCCCCTTTGTTATCAATGTCCTTAGGAAAAATATAAATCATTGTCTAAAAAAGTAAAACATGATTTCATACATCTCATTGTGACTAACATTTTCATTGCATTATGATGAACTTTTCCATTGCATTGTGACTAACATTGCATTATGATGAACATTTCTCTATGTTGCATTGTAACGAACACTTCCCAACATCACAATGTATCGACCATTTTCCAATGTCGCACTGTGACAAACATTTCCCATCGTCAAAATGTGACGAAAATTACCCTTTTGTTATCAATGTCCATAGGAAAAATATAAATCATTGTCTAAAAAGTAAAACATGATTCCATACATCTCATTTTGACTAACATTTCCAAACATCGCACTCTCACGAACATTTCCCAATGTCGCGATGTGATGAACATTTTCGAATGTCGCAATGTGACAAAAAACAATTGACGCCACATTCTAACGACCAATTCCCCAACGTTGCAAAAGTAAAAGATGATTCTACATTGTTTCAAATGTTTCCAAACATTGCATTATGATGAACATTTCCCTACGTCGCATTGTGACGAACATTTCCCAACAACGCTATGTGACGACCATTTCCCAATGTCGCATTGTAATGAATGTTTCCCATCGTCACAATGTGACGAACATTTCTCTTTTGTTATCAATGTCCTTAGGAAAAATATAAATCATTGCCTAAAAAGTAAAACATGATTCCATACATCTCATTGTGACTAACATTTCCATTGCATTATGATGAACATTTTCATTGCATTGTGACTAACATTGCATTATGATGAACATTTCCCTATGTCACATTATGACGAACATTTTCCTACGTCGCATTCTGACGAACATTTCCCAATGTCGCATTTTGACGCACGTTTCCCATCATCACAATGTGACGAATATTTCCCTTTTGTTGTGAATGTCCTTAGGAAAAATATAAATCATTGTCTAAAAAGTAAAACATGATTCCATACATCTCATTGTGACTAACATTTTCAAACATCACACTGTGACAAAGATTTCCCAACATCGCGATGTGACAAAAAATATTTAATACATTAATGTATTTAATACATTACTATATTAAATACATTAATAATGTATTAAATACATTAATAATGTATTAAATACATTAATGTATTTAATACATTAATGTATTAATACATTAATGTATTTAATGCATTAATACATTAATACATAAATGTATTTAATGCATTAATGTATTGACACATTAATATAATAATGTATTTAATCTATTATTAATGTATTACTGTATTTAATACATTAATGTATGTATTAAATACATTAATATATTTAATGTATTAATGCATTAATGTAACCAACTTCATAAGGTAATAATGAAGAAATACATTAATGTACATTAATACATTAGTATGTCTTAAATACATTAATATATTTAATGTATCAATGCATTAATGTAACCAATGCCATAAGGTAATAATAAAGTAATACATTAATGCATTAATGTATTAATGCATTAAATGCATTAATGTATTAATGCATTATATGCATTAATGCATTATTGTAGTAAGTATTGTTTTATACATTTAATACTTAACACATTAATGTATTTAGTACTTTATACATCCATTTATATATCATTAATGTATAGTTTAAATAATACATCAATCTATTATAAATATATTAATGTGTTTTTCTTATAATGTATTTTATTTTATTCATGCATTATTAATATTTTATCAATGTAAATACTTTGTTAATGTTATGTATTATTGTATTTTTTGAAATTCTAATACTTTATTAATGTACATAGGTTTTATTAAACAATTAATAATTGACTAATTTTAATAATTTTGCAATCTATTAATTTATACTTTTATTAATAAATTCAACTCTTAATATATTTATTATTTACATGTTACATTAATATATTAGGTTATACATTAATATATTGATACTTTATTTATGCATTTCATTAAAGTATTAATTAATTAATATATTAGTGTATTTATACATTATTAATGTTGTCTTCCTTTATTTATTAAATAATACATAAAGGGGTTGGATCCAATGGTGAAAAGCGAGGAGTTTTTCACCATTGGGCAAGGTTCAATTCTCGTGAGGGCTTTACCTGGAGCCATGGGGACACCTTGAGGTAGTGGTAGAATGTGTGGTTGCACCCAGAGATACCATATTAAATGGTATCGTGACCCATGCACACATAAGTGGATCAAATCCCACCCCCATGTCCTTCAAATTTTAAAGCCCCTTCACCCTCATATGCAGACATAGCCAGAAAGAAAATAATGGAACCAATAAGCTCCTCCGAGGATGAGATATTAGAAAGACCAGCCAAAAGAGCAGGAAGGAAGTCCCGTAAAGAAGCTAGGGAGGAAGAGGCAGAAAGACAAAAGACCCAAGGAAGCCAACCCACCATAGAAATTTCAATTGACAGAAATACAAGGATAAGGTCTCAAAAAGGAGGAGGCCCGTCCACCCCCACCAGTAAGTAATGAAAATCGTCTCTTGGAACTCTAGAGGTCTGGGGAACTCGACGAAAATTGAAGCAGTTAAGGATCTGATGAAAATGGAACCAACAGACATTCTCATGCTCCAAGAGACAAAAATTGAAGGGGAATCCCTTCTAGAGATCAACAAAAACAAATGGCATAAGAACGCGGGGAAAGCAATCAGTGCAAGGGGATCCTCCGAAGGAATAGCAACACTATGGAAGGAATATCAGTTCAGCCTCGTCAGCTCCTTCAACACACAGCATTGGAGCTACACTGAACTGAAGCATACAATAAGTAAGTTAACCATTACATTATTCAATCTTTATGTACCAACTCTGCACTCTGAAAAGAAAGACTGTTGGAAAACTTTAATTGAGTATTTAGAACTAATTTCCCCGAACAATATAATCATTGCTGGATACCTCAACAAAGTAATGAATGGAAAAGAAAAGAGGGGAGGAAGGATCATCAAGGACCAACAGATTCATGTAGTAGAAGATATGATACAACAGTGGGACCTAATGGATTTTAAACCACGCAAAGGGCTCTACACCTGGACCAATAATAGGACAGGGGAGGAACACATTTCTGCCAGACTAGACAGATTCTTGGTTCAAAGAACTTTGCTGCTGGAAAGGAAGCTAATCTCCACAACCATCCTTCCCAAGCTTTCCTCGGACCACAAACCCATTCTGCTTTCGCTAGAGGATGAAGAAATTTTAGGTCCAATCCCATTCAAATTCAGCCCTTTGTGGAAAAAAAAGAGTGGTTTCTATGAGACAGTATGAATGGCATGGGCCACCACAGTAATTGGGTCTCCCCACTTTGTCTGGGAACAAAAACTCAAAATAACAAAAACAACGCTCAAGGAATGGAGTAAAAGACCGAAAAGTAATCCCAACACCCAAAGAAAGGAGCTAGTGCACCAGTTGGGAAAGCTGCAAAGCGAAATGGAAATAAAAGAAATTGTTAACTCAGATCTGGAAAAGGAGCAAGCAATCCAAAGTAAAACTTACCATTCCTTCAGAATCGAAGAAGAATATTGGAGATTAAAATCCCCCTGCTTATGGTTGGAATCCGGGGACAGAAACACATCTTACTTTCACCGCCAATTCAAAGCCCGGCTCTCCAGGAACCACATCTCTGAAATCACAACAAATGAGGGGAAGATTTGCAAAGGAATAGACCAAATAAAGGCTGCTGTTGTCTTACAATTTCACCATCTTTACAACAAAGAGAATGATGATAATGAAGAAGGCAACAAGGAATTCCTCAAGAACATCCCGACTCTGGTTACAAAAGAAGACAACACAACACTTTTGAGCCAAACCAACGAAGAAGAAATCTGCAAAATCATCTGGTCCATGGCCCCTGAC
>JZKD02S1673326.1:248778-265013 GCA_000966675.3 Picea glauca
ATGTAAAAAGTGGTTGATATACGTCGATTGGGGCCATTAATTGGAAAAGGTGGAAAATGGCGCCGATTTGCGTATATCAACCACTTTTTACATAAAAGTGGTTGTTGCTAGTAATAATAGTAATCCTAATTTTACCAAAAATTAATGTATTAATAATACATGCATTAACCCTAACTCGAATAACCTTAACTTTATTAGTAATATATTATTAAAAACCCTAACCCTAAAGCCTTCAAAGTTACTAAACTTATTTTATTAATAGACTTTAGTAATATATTAGTTTACAAAACTAGTTTATTTTATTAATAACCTCTGTTACTATTGGGAAAAAACAAAAAAAATAATTCATTAATGGAATGAAGAATTACTCAAGCCACGATTTCTTGAATACAAACGGATTGCAATAAGACAATAAAAACTGATTGCAATAAGACAAATAAAGAAATTCATTAATTCATTAATCTATTGAACAATTACGTTGAAGAGTTGCTAGGGTAGAGTTACACTAGCCACGATTTCTTCAATACAAAACAAGAATATGAAACCAATGGTAGGAAGAATATGTAACGAAGAATACAACTATGACTACCATTGTAGGAAGAATATGAAACGAATTACGCTGAACAGTTTCTAGGGTAGAGTTACGCTAGACACGATTTCTTCAATACAAAGAAAGAATATGAAACCAATGGTAGGAAGAATATGAAACAAATGGATGTGGCTGCCATCGTAGGAAGGATGCAGCTGTGGATCCCATCGTAGGAAGGATGCAGTAGAGTTACACTAGCCAAGATTTCTTCAATACAAAGGAAGAATATGAAATCAATGGTAGGAAGAATATGAAACGAATGGATGTAGATGCCATCATAGGAAGAATGTGGTTGTAGCTGCCATTGTAGGAAGAATATGAAACGAATTACGCTGATTATTTGCTAGGGTAGAGTTACGGTAGCCACGATTTCTTCATTACAAAGCAAGAATACAAAACCAATGGTGGGAAGAATATGAAACGATTGGATGCAGCTGCAATCGTAGGAAGAATGCGGCTCCAGCTGCCATCGCAGGAATAATATGAAACCAGGAAGAATGCGGCTCCAGCTGCCATCGTAGGAATAATATGAAACCAATGGTAATTATGTGGTTGTAGGTGTATGGTAGATATGGAAAACGTGGCACAAATGTAAATCTAATAATGTAAAATGATAAAAAGTGAATAGTGAAGTAAATTTGTAATTTCAAGTAAGTTTGTTACAATAATTTTTCTAAGAGTTTTGCTTGCCATGAGGTCATACACCTTTAAGTATTCGAAATTTTGTAATTAGACTAATGTTTAATGGTATAAATCGTGTAGAACAAGATGGGATCCTTCGAGTTAACTATGCTTGATGTGTAAGCTACTGGTGTGTAAGAATGAGACCCAAGTTAGGTAGATATACTTGCATGTTTATATTTTCTGTAAGTAAAGATGCAGGACCATAGCACGTAACTAAGATTTCCGCTTATTAAACCGGAATCAAGATGAAACTATACCTATAATAGTGAATCGCTCTATATATATTTAGAAAACGTTATGGGTATGTACATACCTATAGGTGGAAATAAGTATAGATGTTAATGGACAGTTAAAGCGAATTCCCTATAGTAAGAATGATAATATACGCCTTTATACGCACACATAGTAGACAACCAAAATACCTACTGTTCTAGCAGTCATGAAGATCCAACCTTGCTATTAAACACATAATTAAATGTGCAGAACTGATTACTTTGACAATCCGAGACTCCTTGTCCTTCTAACTCCCGGTCACCGAAATGCCGAAAAGGGATTAACGGTTCTTGATTTCCCTTAGCCTTCGTCCACATGACCACCACTCTGTGACCATGCACTTAAACACTATCGGCTTTTCACGATTCACGATTTCACGATTCTGGGTGCAATGATTCTAGGTCCTTTGAACTCCCGGACCCCGAAATGCCGAAATCTCCCCCTTGAGAGATAAACGGTCTAGATTCCTCTTGAACCGATGACCATGATCCCACTGGATTGACGATCCACAACCTTTCATGATTTTCCCCGAACCTTGACCACTCGCCATGTGTCCTCCTTGCTAAACGGTGTCGATCGTTTCACAATTCCACAAACTGGGAGTTCACGATGCATCGACTCCATAATCACCTTCCGTTCCAAAATCTGAACTCTGAAATAGTGAAATTCAATGCCTTAGAGTGTTGGAAGACACTCGGCCTTAATCTCCTCACTTCTCTGCAAGATCGAACGACTCTCACAACTTCGTCACTTCTCACCAAAGTGTCTCCACCATTCATTTCAATTTCTCTCCTGCGTGACCTCTCAGAGGTTAAACTCGGTGCGCATAGATCCTTTTGATCTAACGACAGTTGTGCACAACCCTGAGCTTTAACTCTCTGAACCCCAAAGGTTCCTTCAACCTAAATTTAGATATTTCCTATATGCATATAAGTACATTGAAGTAGTTTGAGAGTTAAGGGAAGTGATAGAATTATGGACAGAATTTATCCACATAAGCTTTTATGTTCGAAGTAAACTAGATTGGTGTGATAATTTCATTATGGACAGAAATGAATCTTACCTTCTCTTAAATTCTAAGCTTAAACGAAATTGAATTATTTCATAGAAATTTTATTTTTTTTTGGTGAATTTGAAGTACATTGCATATGGTATCAGAGCAAAAGATACAACATTGGGCCTGAAAAGGGCCACATTAGCTTCTTAGTATTTATTCTGATTTATGTAAAACTAATAAATCTTATGGTTACAAACAGAAAGCCCTTTCTATTTTTGTAAATTATGGCAGCTCGGGAGGGTGCAGAAATCAGGATGGAAGGAAATCCATAGCAAGGACCTCCTAGAGATCCAAGACATAATAGTGATGGAATCTCACCCATAGAGGTGTTGGAAACAATGAGGAATATTATTGTTAAACTGCAGGTTTTCAAGGCTGACAATGAAAATTTGAAGAAAGCACAACAGGAACAGAAAGAGATAAATGAAGTCCTGCTGCATAGTATAGTAACCAAGAAAATCCCAAAAGATGATAACCATGACGAAGAGGTCAACAAAAGGGCCTCCAAGAATTCTGGTCCAAAAATAGAAAAAGGAGACAGTTCGTTTGAAGGGACACCTTCGGTTGAAGACAAAACTATACCAGACAGAAAAAGAAAACAAGCGGACCACCTTGAAGGAGAATTTAAAAAGATTAAACCAGCTACGTTTGATGGAGAATCCAAGACAAGAGAAGAAGTTGAGGCATGGTTGTTGGATATCAAAAAATACCTCCAGATCTACAACTATTCCAGCAACATGAAGATCAGAATGGCCATCTACAATCTGAAGGGGAAGGCCAACATTTGGTGGCAGGACCTGAAATTGGCTAAGGGCCTAAAGGATAAACAGTTGGAATGGTCCGACTTTAATAAGTATTTCAAGAAACAATACCTTTCTGAAAGATATTATGAAAGGAAGATGAAAGAATTTTATGAGTTACGATGGAGGACCTTATAAATAAATTTCTCGAACTACTAAGGTTCGTACCATACATCCGGGAGGATAAGGTAAAAATCCAATGATTCTTAAGTTGTTTACCACAGTCCTATAGGGACATAATTGAGTTTGACAACCCCAAATCCTTGAGAGAGGTATTCAAGAAATCACGAATTTGCTATGACTAGTATAAACAGCGGGTAGAGTTTCCCAAGGCCTGGAAGGATAAGAAGCAAGATCAAATGAACCAGTGGAAGAAGGGATACCAGCCAACTCCTTATTGGAATGCAACAAAAAGTTTACCAAGGAAGGATTTTCACTCCAATCATCAGAATACGCAAGGTAGAGGTAAATCAGTAAACCTGGGAATGAAGAAGTTTGGGGACAACTCCCGTGAGCCATTAAAGTGTTGGGAGTGTGGAGAGCCTCATCTAAGGAGGAACTATCCACATTTAGTTTCAGCAAACAGAACTGTTGTTCACAATTTGCAGGAAGCCTCGATAGTGGTAGACGTGGGCAGAAGTCTACATCAGATAAATGCAACCATAGATGGTCGACAAGTTGACCACCAGTCCTCGATGGTAGAAATCGAAGGTAAAATCAATGACGCTCAAATTTCTGTTTTAATTGACCCTGGAGATACGTTAAGTTATATTACTCTTGATGTAGTAGAGTCGAATAAACTTAAGAATAAACAAGTACTAAAAGGAAAGTAGTTGACTTTATTTCTGATTTTGAGTTCATCTTAGATGGTCAAAAGATAAGGACCAATCTGAACATCCTACCACTAGGATCTTATGATATGATTATCGGGATGGATTGGTTGGAACAACACAAAGCAGTACTAGACTGCTATACAAAGATGCTTAGCTATAAAGATGATTTTGGCACTATTAGCATAGCCCAAGGCATACCAAAACCTATATCATTCAGACAAGCTTCAGCGATGCAACTCAAGAAATGTATTAGAAAGGGATGCCAAGTTTATGCCATCCAAGTGACGAATCTATTAGAAAATGAAGATAAGCCCAAGTTAGAAGACTTTGTTGTCCTACGTGAATTCAAAGACATGTTTGTGGATGAGATACCAGAATTACCTCCTAGAATGGAAATAGATTTCTCCATAGACCTACTACCTAGATCAACACCTATCTCAAAAGAACCCTACCGAATGAGTCTACCAGAACTGACAGAATTAAAAATACAATTACAGGAATTGTTGGACAAAGAGTATATCAGACCGAGTGTCTCACCATGGGGAGAAACAATCCTCTTTTTGAAGAAGAAAGATGTTACTCTAAGACTATGTATCGATTATAGAAAACTGAACAAAATGACCATTAAGAACAAATACCCCTTACCAAAGATAAATGATCTGTTCGATCAAGTTGGTGGGGCCAAGATCTTTTCAAAAATGGATTTACGATCTGGTTATGATCAAGTTAGGATAAATAACGAGGACATAAACAAAACAAATTTTTGAGCAATATATGGACACTACGAGTTTGTAGTCATACCTTTCGGACTCACTAACGTACCAGCCACATTTATGTGCTTGATGAACAACATTTTCAGTCAGTACTTAGACAAGTTCATAGTAGTATTTATCAACAATATTCTGGTCTATTCTAAAATGGAGGAGGAACATGATGAACACTTAAGAATAGTTCTACAAACATTAAGGAAACACAAACTATATGAAAAATTCAACAAATGTGACTTTTATAAAAAAGAAATACAATATTTAGGACATGTCATTTCCTCGGAAGGTATTGACGTAGACCCGGAAAAGATAAAAGCCATTATGGAATGGCCGGTACCTAAGGATGTCGCAGATATCTAGTCATTCATGGGAATCATCGGATATTATCGTAGATTTATAGAAGGGTTTTCCAAGATAGCCTACCCTATCACGTCACTACAAAAGAAAGGGACCAAATTTAACTGGTCGCAAAAGTGTCAAGACAGTTTTAACAAGCTGAAAGAATTATTGAGCTCGACGCCCATTTTGAAGGTAGCAGGCCCAGATAAAGACTTCACAGTATGTGTTGATGCAAGTAAAGAGGGACTAGGTGTTGTTTTAACTCAGGAAGGGCACGTGATTTGTTACGAGTCCCAGAAATTAAAAGAACACGAGCGAAATTATGTCACTCATGAATTAGAATAGGAAGCAGTAATACATGCCTTAAAAATGTGGTGACACTATATAATGGATAGAAAATTCCTACTATTGACGGATAATAGCAGGGTGAAATATCTGTTTAACCAACCAGATCTTAATGCCAGACAAGCAAGGTGTCTAGCCTTCCTGAGCAAATTCGACTTCAAGGTCAGACATATCAAGGGTAAGGAAAATAAAGTAGCAGATGCTTTAAGAAGAAGAGTCCATAGGTTATTTGAGATAGACATCAATAGGGTAGAAAGTGATATGGAACAAAGAATAAGGATGACAAGTATTAATGACGGAAATTACACTAAGATAATGACAAAATTACAAAACAATATCGCCAACTCTAACAAACCAAATCTAAGAATCGACAAGAAAGGACTATTACGATTTAAAAACAGACTTTACATACCAGATTCAATAGAATTGAAATCAACAATTTTGGACGAAGTGCATAAGAAACTGTATTCTTGCCATCCAGGTCACCAGAAAACCATAGCAACACTTAGAAAACTATTTTACTGGCTGAATATGAAGGGTGAAACAACATAGTACTTGGCTAGGTGCCAATATTGTCAACAGGTTAAGGCCAAGCACCAACATCCAACCGACCTATTACAGCCATTACCAATACCAGAATGGAAATGGGAGACTATATCACTAGACTTTATTACAGGTTTGCCTAAAACTCAGAAACAAAATGATTCTATCATGGTTGTAATCGATAAACTCAGTAAGTCTGCACACTTTATTCCTATAAACTCTACTTTTAAATCTATAAACATTTTTGAAATATTCATGAAAGAAGTATTTAGACTGCATGGTATTTCTAAAATGGTGGTTTCAGATAGAGACGTAAAATTTACATCCGCTTTTTGGAAGGAATTGTTTGCAGGACTAAACACTAAATTGAACTCCAGTACAAGCTATCATCCACAAATGGATGGATAGACAGAAAGGACAAACCATATTATAGAGGATATGCTTCGCATGTACGTAAGAACAAAACTGAGCAAGTGGGAAAACTACCTGCACTTGGTAGAATTTGCATATAACAATGGGTACCAAACTTCAGCTAAGTTGAGCCCTTTCGAAATACTGTATGGCAGAAAGTGTACAACTCCAATTAGTTGGGATAACTGGACTGACAGACTCATGGTTGGACCAGAGATGCTCCAAGAAATGGAGAACATGGAAAGAAAGGTACAATAGAACTTGAAAGAAGCACAGGACAGATAGAAGAGTTATGCAGACCAGAAAAGGAGACACTTGGAATTTCAAGTGGGAGACCATGTTTACTTGAAGGTCAAAGCCCGAAAAAACTCAATGAAGTTAGGGAACTATGCCAGGATGGCACCTAGGTTTTGTGGGCCCTTCGAGATACTAGCTCGAATTGGACCTTTAGCATATCAACTTGCACTTCCAGCTAATCTAAGAATTCATAATGTATTTCATGTTTCTTTGTTGAAAAAGTATATTCATGACCCTAATCATATGATTGATTGGAACTTGGTGCAGGTGGAAACTGAAGGTGAGTTCCAGGTGGAACCCCTGTGCATTCTGGATTGGAAAGAAATAACACTTCGAAACAGAGTTGTCGCTCATGTAAAGGTGCAATAGAAACACTTTAGTCCTAAGGAGGCCACTTGGGAGTTGGAGGGATATTTGCAGAAATCTCATCCAACCCTGTTCCAAAAAAGGAACGAACACGGAGGACAATGTTTTACTAAAGGGGGAAAGGATGTGACATCCCCTAAAATAAAATATTTTTGAAATTTAAATTTGCTGGAAAAAGTTTCTGTTTTTAGTAAATTCGAATTTGATTTTTTTTTTCGATTTATGGAAATACCAAATTTCGAATTTGATAATTGTAATAAATTATTATGACTATTGGGTAGAAATCTGAGTTGACTCAACTAACTATATGACTATGGAATTTGTATGAAAACATAATATTTTATATTGATTGCAGGAGGACAAATGGAACAGCCATGTTAAAATCAACTGACCATGACTCCTTGAGTGGGGAACATCTTGGAACTAGCTCTAGGTTGATTGTTACAACTGGGAAATCAGTGATTTGGCCATTGGCAGCCCCTGAAAAATCAGGGATTTAGAAAGCTTCAAAAATTCCCAAGGGAGGGAAAACACCCGGGCAAATGATAAATAGCATATGGGAGGAGGCAGGATGCTTCCAAGTATGCGGAGAAAAGAGACTATGGATTTTTTTTGCTGTTATGAGCACTGCTGAGTAAGTGTGAGGCAAGAGGATAACTGCTAGAATTGTGGACATTGCTAAGGAGGATTCTTCCAAATTCTCCCTCATGAATTCATGGTCAGCCTAGGGGGTAAATCGGGCAAGAAATTTTGGCTACCTATTCTACGGTCGGGAGGAACATGGTTGTTCCCTTTGTCTTCCCACAAAACTGGTTTAGATATGTTGATCTACTTGTTCTCTATGTTAAATAATCATTTATACTTCTGATATGTATATATTTATTATGTATTGAAGTACTTCCATGGGAGAAATCTGTCGTGTCATAATCGATTTCTGTAATAGGAAAAACTTTTTGGCTTGTAATCTTTTCATCGCTTTATGATGGCGGATGGGTGGCCGTCTTGACCCTTCAAGACATGAGGGTTCCCTGTCAAGCGGTGGTCGCCTTAGCCTTTGCAGGCCACCAAATACCATCACTGCCTTGATTTATTTTTTCCTAAGGTCGAAGGGGCAAGTTTTGTTCCCATAAATACTTGAATCATATTGTAATTTCAGACACAAAGGGTGAGATAGATTGAAAACATTTCCTGAATTTATTTGGTTATTCCCTGTTTTGGAGGTTTGCTCCGCGATTATGTTTTTTTGTTATTGAGTTTGTAAACTCATTCTATTTCTTGATAAATTCATTTTTTGAGCAAACATAGTAAGTATTTGTTTTTACCAATTACGAACCCGGTCATTTATTTATTCCGAGTTTATTTGTTGAAGCATGCGATTTTTAAAAGAGATTAAATACAAAATTGATATTTTGGCATTCGGGACTTGCTTTTTACATATACGTGGATTTCCTTCGCTTTACCAAACACCAAAACCCGAAAATTGTTGGGCCCACACCCTAATCTCTTTTCGCAATTCGACATTCCTTATTTCATTTTGTTTGTGCGTCAGGTGTTCATAAGCCCCGAAATCCCAAACCCCGAAACCCCGAAGTGTTGGTCCCACATTCCATTCACATTTTCGCAATTCAAGAGTTGTTGTGTGTTGGTGTTTGGCATTTGAAAATCATGAAAACCCGAACCCTAAAACCCCGAAGTGCTGGGCCCACAGTCTTTCCGCATTTCGTGATTCGAAAAACAGTGTGGTCCTCTATTTTTCTGTTCGTCATTTGTAATCGTTGAAACCCAATTGACCTCTAGTTTTTCACAAAACTGTAGGAACATAGTAGGAATTATTTGCTATAGGAACAACTCTAATACTATAATGAATGGACTGGTAGAAATGATGGAGGATCTTCATTTGGGATAGAGGTAGAATAGAAATAAAAGATCATATTACAAGTCACTGTGTATAGGGCATGACAAGTACATAAATTATTGTTTATGAAAGTATTAAACTAATTAAGAAGATATTTAGTGTGATTTTTCTAAGAGTTTTTCTTTCCATGAGGTCATAAACCTTTAAGTATTCGAAATTTTATAATTAGACTAATGTTTAATGGCATAAACCGTAGAGAAAAAGATGGGATCCTTCGAGTTAACTATGCTTGATGTGTAAGCTACTAGTGTGTAAGAATGAGACCCAAGTTAGGTAGATATACTTGCATGTTTATATTTTCTGTAAGTAAAGATGCAGGACCATAGAACATAACTGAGATTTCCAATTATTAAACCAGAATCAAGATGAAACTATATCTATGATAGTGAATCACTCTATATATATTTAGATAAAGTTATGGGTATGTACATACCTATAGGTGGAAATAAGTATAGATGTTAATGGAGAGTTATAGAGAATTCCCTACAGTAAGAATGATAGTATATGCCTTTATACCTGTACATAGCAGACAGTCAAAATACCTATTGTTCTAGCAGTCATGAAGATCCAACGTTGCTATTAAAAGCATAATTAAATGTGCAGAACTGATTACTTTGACAATCCAAGACTCCTTGTCCTTCCAACTCCCAGTTGTCGAAATGCCGAAAAGGGCTTAACGGTTTTGGATCACCCTTAGCCTCTGTCCACGTGACCACCACTACGTGACCATGCGCTTAAATGTTACCATCTTTCACGATTCACGATTTCATGATTATGGCTGCAACGATTCTAGGTCCTTCGAACTCTCGAACCCCAAAATGCCAAAATCTCCCCCTTGAGAGATCAATGGTCCAGATTCCTCTTGAACCGATGACCATGATCTCACTGGATCGACGATCCACAAACTTTCAGGATTTTCCCCGAACCTTGACCACTCGCCACGTGTCCTCCTTGATGAACGGTGTCGATCGTTTCGTAATTCCGTGAACCTAGAGTTCACGATGCAACGACTCCATAATCACCTATCGCTCCAAACCCCAATACTGAATTAGTGAAATTCAATGCCTTAGAGTGTTGGAAGACACTCGGCCTTAATCTCCTCACTGCTCTACAAGATCCAACGACTCTCACAACTTTGGCACTTCTCCCTGAAGTGTATCCACTTTTCATTTCAACTGCTCTCCTGCATGACCTCTCAGAGGTTAAACTCTGTGCGCCCAGATCCTTTAGATCTAAGGGTAGTTGTGCATAACCCTGATCTTTAACTCTTTGAACCCCAAAGGTTCCTTCGACCTAAGTTTAAATATTGCCTATATACATATAAGTACGTTGAAGTAGTTTGAGAGTTAAGTAAAGTGATAGAATTATGGACATAATTTATCCACATAAACTTTTCTGTTCGAAGTAAACTAAACTGGGGTGATAATGTCATTATGGATAGAAATGAATCCTACCTTCTCTTAAATTCTAAGATTAAACGAAATTGAATTATGTCATAGAATTTTTTATTTTTTTTGGTGAATTTGAGGTACATTACATATGGTATCAGAGCAAAAGCTACAAAATTGGGCCTCAATAGGGCCACATTAGCTGCTTAGTATTTATTTTGATTTATGTAAAACTAATAAATATTATGGTTACAAACATAAATCCCTTTCTGGTTTTATAAATTATGGCAGCTCAAGAGGGTGCAGAAATCAAGATGGAAGGAAATCTGCACCAAGGACCTCCTAGAGATCCAAGACAGAACAATGATGGAAGCTCATCCACAGAGGTGTTGGAAACAATGAGGAATCTTATTGTTGAACTGCAGGTTAGAGGAAACAATTAGAAAAAGAATATAAGCCCAAGTTAGAGGGCTTTTCTGTCCTACGTGAACTCAGAGACATGTTTGTGGATGAGATACCAGAATTACCTCCTAGAAGGGAAATAGATTTCTCCATAGACCTACTACCCGGATCAACCCCTATCTCAAAAGCACCCTACCGAATGAGTCTACCAGAACTGACAGAATTAAAAATACAGTTACATGAATTGTTGGACAAAGAGTATATCAGACTGAGTGTCTCACCATGGGGAGCAACAATCCTCTTTGTGAAAAAGAAAGACGGTACTCTAAGACTATGTATCGATTATAGACAACTGAACAAAATGACCATTAAGAACAAATACCCCTAACCAAGGATAAACGATCTGTTCGATCAAGTTGGTGGGGCCAAGATCTTTTCGAAATTGGATTTACGATTTGGTTATCATCAAGTTAGGATAAAGAACGAGGACATAAACAAAACAAATTTTCGAACAAGATATGGATACTACGAGTTTGTAGTCATACCTTTCGGACTCACTAACGCACCAGCCAAATTTATGTGCTTGATGAACAACATTTTCAATCAGTACTTAGACAAGTTTGTAGTAGTATTGATCGACGATATTTTGGTCTATTCTAAAATGGAGGAGGAACATGATGAACACTTAAGAATAGTTCTACAAACATTAAGGAAACACAAACTATACACAAAATTCGGTAAATGTGACTCTTATAAAAAAGAAATACAATATTTAGGACATGTCATTTCCTCGGAAGGTATTGTCATAGACCTAGAAAAGATAAAAGCCATTATGGAATGGCGAGTACCTAAGGATGTGGCATATATATAGTCATTCATGGAAATCACCGGATAGAAGGGTTTTCCAAGATAGCCTACCCTATCACGTCATTACAAAAGAAAGGGACCAAGTTTAACTGGTCGCAAAAGTGTCAAGACAGTTTTAACAAGCTGAAAGAATTATTGACATCGGCGTCCATTTTGAAGGTAGCAGGCCTGGATAAATATTTCATAGTATGTGTTGATGCAAGTAAAGAGGGACTAGGTGGTGTTCTAACTCAGGAAGGGCACGTGATTTGTTATGAGTCCCGTAAATTAAAATAACACGAGAGAAATTATGTCACTCGTGACTTAGAATTGGCAGAAGTAATACATGCCTTAAAAATGTGGTGACACTATATAACGGGTAGAAAATTCCTATTATTGATGGATAATGGCGGGGTGAAATATCTATTTAACCAACTAGATATTAATGCAAGACAAGCAAGGTGGCTAGCCTTCCTGATCGAATTTGACTTCAAGGTCAGACATATCAAGGGTAAGAAAAATAAAGTAGCAGATGCTTTAAGCAGAAGAGTCCATGGGTTATTTCAGATAAACATCTGCATGGCATAAAGTGATCTGGAACAAAGAATAAGGACGACAAGTATTAAAGATGGAAATTACACTAAGATAATGACATAATTAAAAAACAATACTTCCAAACTCTGACAAACCAGATCTAAGCATTCACAAGAAATGACTATTACGATTTACAAATAGACTTTACATACCAGATTTAGTAGAATTAAAATCAACAATTTTGGATGAAGTGCATAAGAAACTGTATTTTGGCCATCCAGGTTACCAGAAAACCATAACAACACTTAGAAAACTATTTTACTGGCCGAATATGAAGGGCGAAACAACAGAGTACTTGGCTAGGTGCCAATATTGTCAGCAGGTTAAGGCCGAGCACTAACATCCAGCCGACCTATTACAACCATTACCAGTAACAGAATGGAAATGGGAGACTATATCACTAGACTTTATCACAGGTTTTCCTAAAACTCAAAAACAAAATGATTCTATCATGGTTGTAATCGATAAACTCAGTAAGTCTGCACACTTTTTTCCTGTAAAGTCTACTTTAAAAGCTATAAACATTGCTAAAATATTCATGAAAGAAATTTATAGACTGCATGGTATTCCTAAAATGGTGGTTTTAGATAGAGACGTAAATTTTACATCCACTTTTTGGAAGGAATTGTTTGCAGGACTAAACACTAACTTGAACTTCAGTACAAGCTGTCATACACAAATGGATGGACAGACCGAAAGGACAAACCAGATAATAGAGGATATGCGTTGCATGTATGTAAGAACAAAACCAAGCAAGTGGGAAGACTACCTACACTTGGTATAATTTGCATATAACAATGGGTACCAAACTTCAGCTAAGTTGAGCCCTTTTGAAATACTGTATGGCATAAAGTGTACAACTCCAATTAGCTGGGATAACCCGGCTGATAGACTCATGGTTGGACCAGAGATGCTCCAAGAAATGGAGAACATGGTAAGAAAGGTACAACAGAACTTGAAAGAAGCACAGGAAAAACATAAGAGTTATGCAGACCAGAAAAGGAGACACTTGGAATTTCAAGTGGGAGACCATGTTTAATTGAAGGTCAAAGCCCGAAAAAGCTCGTTGAAGTTAGGGAACTGTGCCAAGTTAGCACCCAAGTTTTGTGAGCCCTTCGAGATACTAGATCGAATTGGACCCGTAGTATATCAAATTGCACTTCCAGCTAATCTAAGAATTCATAATGTATTTCATGTTTCTTTGTTGAAAAAGTATATTCATGACCCTACTCATATGATTGATTGGAACTTGGTGCAGGTGGAACCCGAAGGCAATTTCCAGGTGGAACCCCTGCGCATTCTGGACCGGAGAGAAATAGCACTTCGGAATAGAGTCGTCGCTCAGGTAAAGGTGCAATGGAAGCACTTTAGTCCTGAGGAGGCCACTTTGGAATTGGAGGGAGATTTGCAGAAATCTCATCCAACCCTATTCCAAGAAAGGAACGAACGCTGAGGACAATGTTTTACTTAAGGGGGAAAGGATGTGACATCCCCAAAAATAAAATATTTTTGAAATTTAAATTTGCTAGAAAAAGTATTCTGTTTTTAGTAAATTCAAATTTGAAAAATTTTTGCCATTTATGGCAATTCTGAATTTTGAATTTGATAATTGTAATAAATTATTATGACTGTTGGGTAGAAATCTGAGTTGACTCAACTAACTATATGAATATGAAATTTGTATGAAAATAAAATATTTTATATTGATTGCAGGAGGAAAAATGGAACAACCATGTTAAAATCAGCTGACCATGATTCCATGAGTGGGGAACATGTTGGAACTACCTCAAGGCTGATTGTTACAAGTGGAAAATCAGTGATTTGTCCATTGGCAGCCCCTGAAAATCAGGGATTTAGAAATCTGCGAAAATTCTCAAGGGAGGGAAAAGACCTGGGCAAATGATAAATAACATATGAGAGGAGGCAGGATGCTACCATGTATGCGGAGAAAAGAGAGTATGGATTTTCCTTGATGTTATGAGCATTGTTGAGTAAGTGTGAGGGAAGAGGATAACTATTGGAATTGTGGACATTGTTGAGGAGGAGTCTTCCAAATTCGCCCTCATGAATTCATGGTCAGGCTAGGGGGTGAATCGGGCAAGAAATTTTGGCTCCCTATTCTACGGTTGGGAAGAACATGGCTATTCCCTTTGTCTTCCCACAAAACTGGTTAAGATATGTTGATCTACTCATTCTCTGTGTTAAATAATCATTTATACTGGTGATATGTATATGTTAATTATGTATTGAAGTACTTCCATGGGAGAAATCCATTGTGTCATAATCCATTTCTGTAATAGGAAAAACGTTTTGGTTTTTAATCTTTTCACCGCTTTATGACGACGTATCAGGGGCCATCTTGACTCTTCAAGAAGTGAGGGTTCACTGTTAAGCGGTGGCTGCCTTAGCCTTTGCAGGCCACCAAATACCATCACCACCCTGATTTAATTTTTCCTAAGGTCGAAGGGGCAAGTTTTGTTCCCATAAATACTTGAATCATATTGTAATTCTAGACACAGAGGGTGAGATAGCTTGAAATCATTTCCTGAATTGATTTGGTTATTCCCTGTTTTGGAGGTTTGCTCTGCGATTATTTTTTTTTGTTATTGAGTTTGTAAACTCATTTTATTTCTTGATAAATTCATTTTTTGAGAAAACAAAGTAAGTATTTGTTTTAACCAATTACGAACCCGGTCATTTATTTATTTCGAGTTTATTTGTTGAAGCATGTGATTTTTAAAAGAGATTAAATACAAAATTGGTATTTCAACATTCGAGACTTGCTTGTTACATATACGTGGAGTTCCTTTGCTTTACCAAACACCAAAACCCGAAATTGTTGGGCCCACACCCTAATCTCTTTTTGCAATTTGACATTCCTTATTTCATTTTGTTTGTGCGTCAGGTGTTTGTAAACCACGAAATTTTGAACCCTGAAATCCCGAACCCTGAAACCCCGAAGTGATGGTCCCACATTCCATTCACATTTTTGCAATTCGAGATTTGTTGTGTGTTGGTGTTTGGCATTTGAAAATCGCGAAAACCCGAACCCCGAAACCTTGAAGTGTTGGTGATCCGGATTTATGTAGGAACACAATGAAATACAGAAATACACATAAACATAGAGATGCATCGGAAATAAGACTTCATTTCATTAATAACAAATGACTGAAATATGCTTACAAACATAATGTAAATAAACTAGCTAAGGCGCTGGTAGCTTATCTCTGAGAAGAGATGTGTCTGCTACTCGAATCCATGAGAAGATGATCAGAATGAGGCTCTAGAGGCCTTTTTACAATAGACGAGAATGCCAAAATTCATATACATCCAAAAACCTAACCCTAGGAGATGAAGCGCCAAAAGTCATGTGGGCCCCCGTTTGGGCAAGTTAGTACATCAACTTCCCGGGGTCGTAACTTTTGCATACGATCTCTGTTTTAGGCGTGTGATAGATCGTTGGAAAGGTATCATCGAGGAGATTAATTTTGGGGCCTCAATGATGCCTTCGAATATCATTGAGAACCTCGATCTCAAAAAACCTTCATTTAGGCCCCCAAAATGGCCCTGGAAGTTAAAACCTGCTAAAAATAGTAAATTGTCAAAATTGCCAGAAAACTGTTTTGAGCCAGTCGGAAAAGGTGGGTGGCCACCGATATCCACTTGGATCGATCCTCCCTCCTTAGGAAGAAATGGTCCCCATTGCGTTGAGTTCCTCCATGAGATGAGGAAACTTCTGCTGAACTTGGTCCCTGGTGAGCCATTTTCCTTGGTGAAGGAGTTGGC
>JZKD02S1673326.1:302382-317516 GCA_000966675.3 Picea glauca
TTATTTTATTTAATGTATTTAATATATTAATACATTAATGTATTAATAATATTTTATTAATGTATTAATATATTAATAATAGTTTATTAAATGCATTAATAATACATTACTAATGTATTAATGTATTAATAATGCTTTACTAATGTATTAATTATTAATAATGCTTTAATGTATTAATGCATTAATGTATTTAATACATTTAATGTATTAATATATTAATACATTAATGTATTTAATACATTAATGAATTTAATATATCTAATGTAATTAATACATTAATGTATTAATGTTATTTGAGGCATGTCAACTGTAAACTAGCAACAACCACTTTTATGTAAAAAGTGGTTGATATACCCAACGTCATTAATTGAAAAAGGTGGAAAATGACGTGAACCTATATCAACCACTTTTTACATAAAAATGATTGTTGCTAATAATAATTTAATAGTGAATTAATTAATATATGAAATTCAATGTAATACCACTTTATTAATGTATTATTACCTTAATACATTATAGTATACTATTAATGCATTAATACTATTAATTAATAATATTAATACATTATTTATTATTACTACTTTATTAATATATTATTAATGTATGATTGACTCAATACATTAGAGTATAATTATTTAAATATTTAAATATTATATATTATTTAAGTATTAATGCATTTATATTATTAATTAATAATACATTTAATGTATTAGTTAATAATTTATTGATGTATCAATTAATTAATACAATATATTATTAATGTAAATGAATTATTAGTCCGTGGGACTATAGTAATGAGTTTGTTATTGATTTGACATTAATTTGCTTTATATTTTAAAATTGTTTGTAAAATGCAATGATTAACATAAGGAAATAAATATATATTTTGATATAGTAAAAATATTTATTTTTCTCATCTCTTGATTAATATATTTCAAGTCTTATTGTTGCTTTCACTTATTTCAATATTTAAAATTAATTGCATAATCAATACAAGATTTTAATAAGTTGTAGAACATATAACACTTATTACACCATCTCAATAAAATATTTTTTAAAATTTACATTTACCAATGATGTTGATGTTTTGTTTTAGATGTGTCATGTCATAACATATTAAAATATTACATAAGTTAAAATATAGATTATATATTTTATAATATATATGCTAACACATTAAAATATTATATGTATTAAAATATATATTATAATATTATATAGATTACATTATATATTATATATTTTATAATATATATGTTAAGATAGTAAAATATTATATATACTAAAATATATATTATAAAATGTGAAATCTTTATTTTTATTTTTTATTTTTTAAATAAGATTTGCATTTGGTTTGTTTAACTTAACTCGAAGGAAATTCAGGTTAATCTCAAAACTATATGGAAGGTACATTAAAGTAAAATCATGGTAAGATATGTTGTCTAGTACCGGTTATGACAAATCTATAAAGTATGTGTCATCAGGGAGCAATAAGGCTTTATCTTAAGCTATTTCCTTTTAAGATTATGAAACTAGCTTATTTGTTAGCATATTATTCATGTTTCAAAGTAATCAACATCATCAATAATTATAGGGTGTTAAGTATCATCTTCATTTCCAAATTTACTTGGCAGGGACTAAACTTCCATGCAGCCATTGTTTTATTAGTAATGTATTAATACATTGCATTAATAATGTATTACTTAATATATGAAAAGTTAGTGTAATAATAGTAAAGTCTAGGAAGGTATACATACCCTAACTCCCTCTGTATTTGAATTTATTAATGTATTAGTGCCTTAATACATTATAATATATTTATTTAAGAATTAAATTATAATATATTATCTAAGTATTAATGCATTAAATTATTAATATTTTAATTCTTTAATATATTATTATATTAATTTATTACTACTTTAATAATGTATTAATATATATTAAATGGAATAATGTATTATCACTCTAATAATATATTATTAATATATAACTTTATTAGTGTATTAATATTTTTTGCAATGTATTAATTATTATTGTATAAATGTATTGATTAATTTATACATTATATTATTGATGTATCAAGTAATTAATACTTATATTATACATTCATGCAAATTAATATTATAATTTATGCATTTTTTTTTTGGAAGTGAGTGTGAGTACATGTATTACTAAAAAAGGATAAAATACAAAAAGAGGAATTCCTTAGTCCGCCAATAAGGAAACCAGCCAGCCTAGGGGTTTCAGAGTTGCGTTCTCTGAGATAGAAGAGGGGTATGGCTAGACCACCACATTGGGAAACCGATCAAGTCCCACCATATCTAGTTTTTGACAAGATAATCAAAGTAGAAACATAAAAAACACAACAAATAAATTGAGACTGACCCAGTAAAATGCACTGATCATTGGCTAACCTGACGCTAGTCCAGGATTATGAGATGCTTCTTTCCATTTTTCGCCTTGTCCTTGCTCTACTCCTTTTGGAGCACCGTATGGGTCTTTCTGATCCGGGATGGTGCTCCATTCCCAACAACTACTGTGATGTGCATATGATGGACGTAGAGCAAGTATAGGTGGAATTGGGTAGTCATTCACTCCAGCTTCTCCTTTTGGTCCTTCTGGTCCTCAGCAAGCCATTTTGTACTAGCGTCTAAATTGTTGAGGTGACTCATGATTTCTTTTAACATTTTTTTTTATCCTTGTTATCCTTCTAGATGGAAACTTTATTTTATGTGCTCACTTTGCCTATTAACATCTTTGTCCGCCACGCCATCTCTACAGTCTTATGGTAGATGGTTTCCCTGGACTACGTGGTCCCTAGATCCATTATCTAGTCAGCTTCCTGGCTCGGTTCCTCCCAGCCTTTTCCCTTGCGCTTGGCAGTTATTTCCTTCAACCACCTGGTGATGGTCACTTTTCCTTTCGGTTCGACCAGCACCTCGAAGGTTCCCTTGGTGTCTCAGGACACTTTCTCCATCCTTGAAATCCTCCTATGGCTTGTCTGAGTTTCTTTCATTTGGGTGTTTATTTTGATGTGTGTTTTCTTCATACACACCATCTTGGATGGCTTGTGGAGGTTCTTTCACTAAATTATCCTCCTGTTCCTATCGACCCAAGGGTTCCTTCTTTCCCAACCCTTGTTTTTGTTGTGGCTCCTGCTATAGCGCTTTTCCTGGATGCATCTATTCCTGGTGCTTCGCCTCTTATGGGAATTCTCCTACTGCTGACTCATCCTAGAAACCATGGTCTGCTCGTAGAGGTGGTCTTGCTTGTCCTTTTTCTCTGTCTCAGTATGTGTGATCATGACAACCCATCCATTATCCATGTGTCGGCCATTGCCCCTACTAGTTGTGTAACCAATTGTGCTATTCCCCGTACCTGTGCTTGGGAGAGGTGTAACCATATTAGTCTGTGGTAACATATTTTGTCCTACGTCACTCATGACTTGTTGATTCCCATATGTACTTTCCCCTGCACTAACCCTGCACATATTCCTACTAATATGAAATTAATGTCGTACCACCATCTGTTGTGTGGTATGATCCTGCATTGTCACTTGTGATTGGATGTTGGCCAGGAAGATTTTTCCTAGATCCTTTGTGCCTGCCTATTAGCCTTGCACTGCTCTCCTCAATGTGACCTTCTGTACTTAAGTTTCCATCATAGTCTTTTTTTGCTAGTTGTATGTAGTATGTTCTGAAGTGACCATTTGGGATGTTGCTTCAGGTAGTGTCTAGATCTGATCGTTCCCTGCTAATCCCTTCATTAGATATTTTGTCTACCAGGCCATTCACTGACTTGCGTACCCAACGTAACTCCATTGTGTTCATCGTTTGCAAATGCTCTTAGATTTTTTTGCAGGAAGTGTTCCAAGCGCTAGTGTCTCTGAACTTTGCCCACTCTGGTGCCATTTTGGAGTATCCTCACCGTGTTGATTACCAGAGTGGAGTCACCTTCCACGATAGTGTTTGTCATCCTTTCACAGATTAGAATCTTGAGGCCGATCTCCAGGGCTTTCAATTCCACTGCGTTGTTGGTTGACATTCCCATACTCCTAGCGTATAGCCAGATTATGTTTCTGCCACTATCCTTGATAACCCCTCCCATTCCTTTCATGCCCAGGTTTCCTTCTGTTGCCCCATCGAAATTCAACTTGAGGGACCCTTCTGAGGGGGATTCTAGTTGCGCTCACCTATTTGGAGTTGCGGTGGTCATCCTATTTGTGTGCGGTTGCACCTGTCTTTTAGGTGAAAAGCTTCTAGTACTCTAGAGTCTCGACCTGCGATTTGCGCTTTTCTAGTTTGGTAGTTGCGGCTCTGCACCATTTCTCTCGTCATGGAGATTATTTTTTCTTTGATTTTATCTTCCAGAATCCTTTCATTCTTGAATATGTGTTGGTTCCTTTACTTCCATATTTTCCATATGATCATCCCCGGAATGAGAATCCAGCATAGATTCACCTCTTCATTTTCGTTGTAATTCTCATTCTGATTGTTGATGGTTGCGCAGGTGTTACCTCGAGTCCTATTGGACTATCGAATGATACCTGTTGTTGAGTCCCAGATCTCTGTTGTGTAGTTACATTCATTGGGGAGATGATTTGTTGTTTCTTCCTTATCTTGACAAAGGTGGCACTGTGATGGGCCTATGAAGCCCCTTTTCCTTAGGTTTTCCGAGGTTAGAATTCGGTTGTGAAGTATTAACCATTTGAAATTTTTTTATTTTTGGCCACTCAGGGATATTCCATAGCTTATCCCATTGTTGCGCTGGGTCTTCTTGGTCTTAGTCCATGATGTAATCTCATGCTTCTTTCAAGTTGAATTACCGCCATTTTTCTGACCCCATATTAATTTTCCTTCTCTTTCTGAGACTGCAATTTTCCTTTTCCCCCAGTTCCTCCTCCACCTCTTTCGCGATTGTTGTGGTCCGGCCTCTAGTTTGGGAATTGATATTGTCCCAGATTCTCCATATGTTGTAATTTGTTTCTTGCTTCCAATAGTGGTGGACTTTGGTTTTTCCTTGCACGATCATGTCTTGTTGGAGTTCTCCTTTTCTGTATTTTCCATTTTGGGTTCCTGTTTCTAGGCATCCTCCCAAAATCTGGTTATTTTACCATTCCTCACTTCCCAAAACCTGTGTGTCTCGACCCAGTTTTTGTTGCGCCAAGCTGTATTCCATATGGTTGATACCTCCCTGGTGCCCATGAAATGAATTTGGTCCTGGTCGTTTATGCTCGGGGCTTACTTGGCCTTCAAGAGGTTTTCCCACAGGGTAGAAGTTTATTTAACCCATCGCCACCAGAGTTTCTCCCCATAGGCTTCATCGGTTACTTGTGGGTCTTGTAGCCCCAATCCTCCTTTTCATTTTGGCTTGCAAACCTTCTCCGAGGCCTCCAAGGTCCATTTTTAATTTTTTTATGCTCCTCACCATAGGAAGTCCCTTTGGATGGTCCTTATTTTTTATAGTATTCCTTTAGGGGCGGGAAATACATACATCATATAGGTTGAAATTGCTTGCAGAACCGTCTTGGTCAGTATAAGTCTCCCCATAATGTTGAGGGATCTGTACATCCAATTTTTCACCCTCTCCTATAGCTTGTTGATCACTCCTTCCCATGTTTCCATTTTGTATGTTATGTCTGTTAGGGGGGTTCCCAAGTATTTGGTTGGGATTTTTTTGTGCTCAAAACCCAAAATATTTGCCAGGTTTCTTTGGATTGCAGGGTTTGTGTTGAAAAGGTAGATCATAGATTTGGAATGGTTGATCTCGGCTCCTAAGGATTCCCCAAACTCTTCTAAGATTCTTTTAAAGGATTTTTCATCCTTGACCATGGGTGTTCCATGGAGTAAAGTGTCATACACGAACTGTTGGTGTGTGGAAGTAGGGAAGTTTTCAAAAGGTTTGAGGCCTGTTATTTCTCCTACTACTCTTGCGCTTTTTATGCTTCGATTGAGACTTTCCATCATCAGGATGAATATGAAGGGGGATAGCGGGTCTCTTTGTCTAATGCCTCTCGTAGGCCAGAAGGGTTTGGTTGGGGCTCCATTTATTAGGAGCGAGTAACTTGTCATTGAGACTAGTCTGACAATCCAGCTGATCCAGTGTTGGGTGAAACCAAATCCTTCCATATTCTTGACCATGTAGTGCTAGCTAATTTTTTCATAGGCTTTTTCTAGGTCAAGTTGTATTATCATCCCCCCTCTACTCTGGATTTTCAAGGTGTGGATTAGCTCATGGGCATGGATGATGTTGTCCATGATTTGTTTTCCTTCGACAAAGCCCACCTGTACTTGTGAAATTAGTGTGGGTAGGAGGGGTTTCAATATATTGGCTATGACTTTGGAAATTATCTTGTAAAACACATTGCATAAAGTTATGGGTCTATACTGATCGGGGGTCCTTGCTTCATTTTATTTTGGGATTAGAGTAATCATTATGTCATTTAATGCTTTTAGGATGGAGACCAACCATCTAGAATCCTCCACCACCCTATAAACATCATGTTTGACCACTTCCCAACAATCTTTGAATAATTCCATTGTGAAACCATCTGGACCTGGGGATTTCATGTTGGGTATCTCCTGGATCACTTGATCAATTTCCTCCTTATCTATGGGTTTGTTTAGGTTGTTATTTTGTTCCCCGGTGACAAGATGGGGGGTGTGTTGTGTTATCCTTTGGATGGCCTCTGTTCGGTCTTTGGTGGGTTCTTGGGCTATCCCATGGAAGTGAATTACCAGGGTATTTCCAATCTCCTTGTGGGATTCTCTCTTGATCCCATCTTGATCCTTAATTTTCATGATTTTGTTGTGGGATCTTCTGGCAATGGTTATTTTGTGAAAAAACGTCGTGTTCCTCTCTCCTTCCTTTAGCCATCTGATTCGGGACTTTTGGCACCATAGAGTTTCTTCCTTCTGGCATCTTCCCTCCCATTCCTGGGTCATTTGGATCTCTTCCTTTTTTTGATCCTCTGTATAGCCCTTTGATATAAAAACTTCCTGGAGTCTTCTCATTCGCTCTTCAATATTTTTCTTCTCTTGGTTTATGTTCCCAAAAATTTCCTTGTTCGACTCCCCAAGCTTATATATGATGTAATTTAGTTTCTTTTAGAGTTTGAACATCCTTGTCCCTTGATCCAGTTGTTCCTCCCACCACCACTGGTTGATGTTCTCCTTGAAGGTGGGGTGTTCTATCTAGAATTTCTCAAATATGAAGGGTCTATTCTTCGGGGAGGTTGGGAAGTCTGCCTCCAGTTGGAATGGCGAGTGATCATAAACCATTCAGGGAATGATGTTGTAGTCTAAGGTTAACCCCTGCATAATGATGGATTCTCACACCAAGGATCTGTCTAGTCTTGTCGCAACTTGATGTTGATTTATCCGTTTATTGTTCCAAGTGAGCTGTCCATTATTGGTTCTTATGTCCACCATATCCGTTGTGTCTATGAACGTTGAGAATTCTTCCGCATCTCTATCCAATTTCCCGGTGCCTCATTTTTTTATCGGCAAGTGATGTGATGATGTTGAAGTCCCCTGCCATGATCGAGTGGAGGTTGATGGAGTGGGATTTTAGGTCTTCAAGGTCTAGAAGCATTCTTCTATTTTCCTCTAACATTTGGGGTCCATACACATTGGTGAACAAAATCATTTTCATATTACCAATGATTTGCATATTAACTGAAAGTGTGTGCCTGATAACCTCAACTGCTATTAGGTTCATCACCTATGAGTTCCACAAGGTGAGGATACCTCCTTCCATCTATTGTTCTTCGACAAACATCATCTTGTACTTGCTCCATTGGTTTTTGTTGATTGTTTCCATCCTGTCTACAGTGCATTTTGTCTCTTGAATGAAACAGAGGTCCGATTATTCCTTCCTAAGTCTATTTCTAAGGATTCTTTGCTTTCATGGTTTGTTTAGGCCTCTTATATTCCATGTTATAATATTTATTTAAACATGTGGGGGGGAGTTGGGAAAGAGATTTTTTATCTTACCTGAGTTTATCAACAGACCTCCCAGTTCCTGTAGGGCTATGTTGTTTGACCGCCTTCCTTTTTTCCTTCTCGTCTTCTTGGGTGAGATTTGTGGTTGCCCCTGGCCTGCTTTGATTCCTAGGTGTCCTATCTCCCCATGTGTGTGCTCGAGCCCTCTGGATTTCGCTTCCTCCCTTAGGAGGAACATGTATTGGATGAAATATAGTTGCTCCGCTAGTACATTGTCTACGCCCTGCCTTTTCCATTTCTCCAATATGTTCGGGAGATCTATCCCTTCCCTTTCCACAATGTCTCTGAGATCAGTATCTTTCATTCCTACCTCGCTTGGAGTCATTTACGCGTGTCTGTTTTCCTCCTACATGGGGGTGGTGGCATCTATAGTTTCGCCATCCATAGGAGTTGTGCTACCCCCCTGTCCCATCTTCTTTCTTGGGCTATGAGTATTCTCGTTTGTTGTTTGTTCCTTGGCTTCTTTAGCTTTTTACTTTTCCTTTCCTCCTTCTTCCCCTTTGTTGGTCTTGTCTCGTCCTTCTGTTCTATTCTTGGCCTTCGAATTGCTCCTTGTTGGGGTTTTACTTTGTTTCTTGTTATCTTTGTTTCTGTGGTTTGGTTTTATAAACCCATCCTCATCTTGCTATAGTTTGGTGTTTTCCCCTTCTTTCTTTTAATGAGAGGACATTCTCTGATTAGGTGTCCATGTTTGTGACATCTTCTTCATATGAAGGGGATCTCCTCATAGTCAATGTTTTGTATCCATTTCTCATCCTTGAATTCTAGGTTTATGGCTTTTGGGAGTGCCCCCGACACATCCATCTCTATGAAGATTCTTGCATAGGATGTATATCGCCCTTTTAGGGTTACTTCTGATGTCTTCACGTATTTTCCTAGTTTGTTCCCTATTGCTTCAAAGGTGGAAGGTAGCCAGTAATCTAACGAAAAGGAGTAAAGTCTGAGCTAGACAGGTACATTTTTGAAATTTTCTTTCTCTGAGGAGAGGTTTTCCTTCCATGGTCGCATGTACAGTCCTGCTGAGGCGTGCAAGTATGCCCCCCCCTCAAAGACCTTATCCCTATCTTTCAGGTTCATGAATACTATTGTAAAGAAGCCTTTCAAGCCAAGGTGTAGTTCCACTTCTCCGCTTGGCTTCCATTGATATTTAGTCCAGTTGCACAACATTCTTTCTGTGGGCCACAAACCCATAAACTTGCATATTAGCGCATGTGTCTTCATCTGGTCCTTGTAGAGTTGCAGTTGCGGAACTTCCAGTATTACCTTGGGTATCATTGTTGTTTTTTGTTTACATGGGTTGCGCCCTTCTTCTCCATTGGGGCTCGTCGTTTCTTGCGTAGCACTCTAAGTTTCTCTGGCTTCTTCCCCCATGCCATCGCTTTTCCCCTGGTTTCTTTCCTAACTCTTTTTTGGTTCTAATCCTGAGGTGCTTGTCATTGGTTCCTTGAAAAATACGCCTTGTGGGCCTTTCCCTTTGTCTACTACTACCTGCTTGTATGAGGGGGTTCCATTACCGCTCCCCTTAGTACGCATGTTGTCCTCTGTTGTGGCCGCGACTGCCAAACCCTAGATTGAAGTTGTTCCATACCCTAGCTCCCTCATTCTAGATATTTATAATTTATACATTAAAATCATTGTATTATTATATTTTATTAATATATTATTACTTTTTTAATGTATTAATATTTTAATAATGTATTTAATGTTTTTATTGATGTATTTAATATATAATTAATGCATTAATACTTTAACACTATATTAATATATTAATTAATTAATACATAACTTTATTAATATATCAAACAAATAACAAGTTACATTCTAGTAATATAAAATTTAATTTATACATTTTTATTATATATTTACATTAATATATCAAACAAATAACAAGTTACATTCTAGTAATATAAAATTTAATTTACACATTTTTATTATATATTTACATTAATATATTAATAGACTATTATATTATATAATTCATGAATTAATACAATACATTATATAGTTCTTAATCATTAGGCCCACTAAGGATGTATATTATTGATGTATTTATATTATTAATTAATAATACATTTAATGTATTAATTAATAATTTATTGATGTATCAATTAATTAATACAATACATTACTAGTGTAAACATATTATTTTATTAGTAATGTATTAATACATTACATTAATAACGTATTACTTAATATATGAAAAGTCAAAGTAATGCTACAATATTAATGTATTAGTGCCTCAATACATTATAGTATATTTATTTAACTACTAAAATATAATATATTATTTAAGTATTAATGCATTAAATTACTAATGTTTTAATACTTTAATACATTATTATGTTAATGTATTAAGGCTTTAATAATGTATTAATATATATTAAATGTAATAATGTATTATCACTCTAATAATATATTATTAATATATTAGTTTATTAGTGTATTAATACTTTTCCAATGTATTAATTATTATTGTATAAATGTATTAATTAATTAATACATTATATTAGTGATGTATCAAGTAATTAATACGTTACATTATACATTCATGCAAATTAATACTATAATTTATACATTAAGATCATTGTATTACTATATTTTATTAATATAGTCTTTTCATGCCTTTTTTATATATGTATAATTAACATGTGTATCTAATACATAAATACCTTTCGATATATTTATATTTTCCCTGCCTTTTCAAGATATTTATATTTACATTTATGTCTATTTCATAAGATTAAGTAGTCTAAACGTTCTATCTTTTCGAGGTTTTCTGGCAACTTTTTGAGTTTGATTTTGCCCCGATGATGAATGTTTAGATATGTATATTTGAGTGGCTAGGTTTGTATAATCAGAGTGCCTGGGGTTTTTCATGAGGCTGAATCCATTTATGCATTCAGAACTGCAATTTAAACAACAAAAAATAGCGATTTTGTCCAAATTTGCATCGCAGGATTCCGACCAAAAAACTCAAAAGGTAGAACATTTAGCCAACGCCATATAATTATATCCATGTATTGTGGAGATAATTTTTTTTTATGGGAGACAAGTTACATAACCGTAATCTAAACGTTCTATTTTTTGGTCATTTCTGGGCCATTTTTTCTGTTTTCTTTAGCTCGAAATCCGGTGAGGAATGGTTGAATCTGTAGATTTGAGTGGACAAGTTTGTATAATTCTCAAAGGTTTTTCAACACACTGAATCCATTTATACATTCAGAAATACAATTTAAACAACAAAGAAACATAGTAACGTCGCAATGGAACTAACTGTAACAACCCTAGTAGAATATATGTTTAGGAATTATTAAGTAAAAATTAATTAGGGGATTAATTGTCTTAACATGGTTTTAACTAAACAAAGATTGGCATAATAATACTAATTAAATATTATTGATTAAATTAATTGTTATAATTTTGGTTAATTAATTAATTAAATTAATTGTTATAATTTTGGTTAATTAATTAATTAAATTAATTACCTATCACATTGAATGAACAGGGTAATAAATTAAAAAAAAAAAGATTAATAAATTATATTGTTTAAATTAAAAAGGTTACGTATACGGAAGGGATAAGGGGCATTAATAAATGGATAGGGAACATTAAATAATTGGATAAGGGGCATTAACTATGGGTAGGTAAGGAAGTAAATGGGGAAAAGGACGGTGAAGGAGGGATATGAGGGGAGGAGGTTTACGAAGGAGGGATTATCATTCTACGGGGATTTTTTTTATTTTGGGAGGGTTCTCTTGGATTTGTACAGAGAAGAGTTGGAGTTCTGTAGTCGGGAGGATTAGAACAAGGGGCACCGATTTTCTAGGGGTTTTGGGCATGGGGGCTAGGATATCCATATGGTATCCTGGAGCTAGGTAGTTATCCTAGTTGGCAAGGTGGAAACTCGATTTTGTGCAGAGTTGGTCCGTGGCTTCAAGATGGGCAAGGCAGCAGCAGGAAGGTCAACAAGGCAAGTGGAAAGCGCAGGGTTAGCATCAGACCAAGGTATTTTAAATTTCTTATTTGTTTATTCTGTTATGAATCTTATTATTCATTGATCAATTTATATGTGTGTGTGTTGAATTTATAAGAAATTACCGAGTTTCATAAATCAAGTAGAAGTTACTGTTTTGTTTGATTAATTATTTGATGTTAAATTAATATGGCCAGTACAAATGGTATCAGAGCACCTCGTTCACAATCTGGAGCCTTAAGGGCCAAATTCCCAGCTCCAACTCCAGCTCCGCCTAACCTGCAAACCAAAAGAACTATTATTTTGATTATATATAAACAAATCTAAATATATAAACAATACGAATTGAAAATGTAAAAACAAATTTACCAAAGTAAAACAAGTGAAATATGAATACAACTAGGGTTGTTACATTTAACTAGTTGATGGCTACCCTCACCATAGAAACATGGGTCCCATCATTAGTATTGCAACCAAATACGTTAAAACAATTGCTCAAAATAATTTCAAATTATATAGAACAGTTAAATATGTAAGCCATCTAGTGCATAACCAGAACTATAAAAGTACATAGTATAAAATGTGTTGCACAGTTTTGTCGATTCAAATCTCAGATAGGGTTTTCTAGATATTGTTCTCCTTTTTAGCTAAAAATCCAAAGACTTATGAAACACAATCAAGAACAGAGTCCTAGGTATGCATATTTTTATTTGTGTTAAGCTAACAAAGTGAGAATTGATAAGTAACCTCAACACGTCAGAAGAATAAAAGTTTTTGCAGGGTAAAGCATTTCCATAGAGGCATTACACTTCCCAGCCCCAAACTCACGACAGGAATTATGGGACAACGGGGTCAAATTTTGAAACTTACGTTTTACTATTTAAAAACTCAGTCAAGTCACATACAGTTCTTCAAACACACATGACTTGAGGAGAATGTGTTATAAGCTTACCGGGTATAATTCAGACAAAACTTACTATATTTTAGAATATTTTCATGATTTTAACTCTTCACCGTATAGTTATTGGAATACAAATGGGGTTATAATCTAGATACAAAAGGCGGATATTCAGTCAAAGAGATCCTCTTGGTATCACAATGGGTAGCGATGTGTTTAGATCTATACATATCGTGCTCCTTTTAATCCGAGTTAAATCTGGGCAAGCACGTGGAGGTATACTCTCAGCATTGAAGATTGGAAATTCCAAATTGTAAATAGAGATATAGAACTATAATCATTTCATAACTGATTAACGTAAAAACCCAAGGAAACCACATTTCTTAAAAACAAACAATGAGACAGACAAAGTTATGGCATGTCATGGAAACCCATGAAAGGATCAGGCCAAGCATTCCAATCTCCATCGAGTTGAGTAAACATAAATATTTTAGAACAAAAAAGAGCCAAAAATACAGTAAACACCACTTTATCTAGTTTAACTGAGCTAGCTCCTGCACTGTGGGGAAAATTTCTCTTCCTTTGGCTTTATCATATTCCGAGACTCCCCACGGTTGTACTCTTAAATAAATTCTTGTCGCAGGGTATAAGGGTTTTAGAAAAAACTAATACAGAGATTTTAAAATGAAGCCACGGAAAACCCTGGACATTGCCAAGTATGATACCAACCATTATAAAATATATCTCAAGACACAGAGGTCGATACCAGTAGATTAATAGGAGTAAAAGGGCGATTGGAGTTAATGGTGTCTTTCTGGAATTCATAGGGAGTTCAGTTAAAACGAGTTCAGTTAAAACAACTAAGAAGTGACTTACCTAGTATAGGGTGGAATTCATTTAAAAATAAAATAAAAAGCATAACAATTTGTCAGCATTCGGCCCTTGGATCACTATTGAGGGAGTATTAAAAAGGGCACAACTTGTTGAGAGGGAGGCAATGGGATATTTTGAGAGAAACAAACAAACATATCAATGAAAGCAATTTTCCATTTTCAAAGCCTAGAAATCCTCTGTATATCTATGCGCTAATGAAAGACTTTCTCATCCACCACAAATGTTTTAGACACCAGTGTGATAAAAATAAACTACAAGGAAAAACTATATCAGGAACCCAAGATCTGATTAATACCCCTTAGCTAGCCAACGATGATTAATAAATAATGGATGGTTTATAAAGTAGCATTCCATCCTCCTAAAACCATTTATTTTTATTGAATATAAATTGGTCCACACATAACATACTGTAAAAACAAAAAGACGAAAACGTATATAGACCTATACCTAATCTTCGTCATCCTATTATGGGTGTTTTGGTTACTTTGCCATTGGAATCAATGAATACCCGGACACACATCACATTGTAATCTGTTGTGAAAATTGAGTTCTCAGACATTATCAAGACCTTCAAGTCTGGATATTCTGCTTCAATCTTTTTCTTGGCATCTTCTCCTGAGACACCCACCACCTCTGGCCAGGTCGCCCTCAGGGAAGTGTTCACTTCAAATATCCTTTTTCTGTTGTTCCTTAGTGAGCTGACATTGTTTATGTTCGCCTTGTCTCACCTTCAGTTCTGACTGTTCTACCATGGCTAATGAATATTTTTTTTGGATATTGTCCGTATAAGACTCAGGATGTGAAGGGTGATAAAGTTGTCTCTCCTTGAGAAGAGAATCCTACAGTCACATCTATACTCTCGCATACCGCAAGTTTTGGAATGCGCCTTCCAGTCGGACTGAACAATGTATCGCTTGAAGCAGCCCTGAAATCGCTGCCAACACCAGTCCCATCGTCTTCTTCCAATTCATCCTATCTGAACTAAGAGGAGTAGGAGGATGAGGATGCGAGGAAGGTCTCGGTGGATGAGAAGGAGGTGGCAGAGGAAGGACGCGTTTTAGTGTTCGAAGAGACAGGTGTAGGGTTTTGTAAGAATCAGTAGGCATGTGGGCCTCATGCGAGGCCCACGATCGTTTGAATTAAAAAAAATAAATTATTGGTTTTAAATTTGAGTAAAAAAAAAATTTGTTTTGTTTAAATTTTTTTTTTCTATTTTTTTTATAATTAATCTATTTTAATTATTTTATTTTAATTATTTATTTATTTATTAATTAATTTTTTTAATTATTATATCAATATAAACATAATTATATTTAATATATAATTGCTATATTATAGATATTATGGTTTTTTTTTTTTTTAAATC
>JZKD02S1673326.1:322509-338640 GCA_000966675.3 Picea glauca
TGATGAAAGTGGATATCAGGACCACTAACCGAGAAACATTATGGTATGAATATTGTATGTGGAATTTATATTGGTTTGGATGCATTGCTATGATATGTGGACCAGTGCAGGATTTTAGGTGAAGACACTACACAAAACCAAATAAACGATGACAAAACCCCCAACAACATGGTGCCAGTGTATATTCCATTGTAGGGTGTGGACCCTAGTTATGATTAGGAGGGGTGGAGGCATTTCCCACCGTGTATCCTTCGAAACATGAAGTCATGGGAGGATGGTGTTAGTTAACGCTCCCCAAGACCTATGATGATGACTGTTAGATGCCTACTAGGGAAGCTTGGTCGAGATAGCGACACTTCCGCTTACCGGTTCTATTTGGAGTTAGTTCAATATAGTTGACGCTCCAAGATAGTCTAGCAGAGGAAGGATAGGAATGGAGATGGAAGTAGGTTAGGGAGGAAGGATGAGTAGTAATAGTTGAGAAGGTATGGAGATCTTTCTTGTGGTGGAATTTAATGTTTTCCCTTAAACAAAAAATAGAAATGTATATATATGAATATTCATAATTTCGTAACTAAACCACAATTGTCTAAATAAAATTGTTGAAATGGATAATTGTAATTAAAGAATTTATCAAACAATTGATTAGTTGTTGTATTTTATAAAAGACTAGTCTTGCTGAATGGATTAGATGCATACATAAACTACTAAAGGATGATAGTTTTGATTATTAGTACATGCACGAGACTTGTATGTACTCGCTACACATGCATTTCTTATAAATATACACTAGTATGCATGAGTTTTCTTGACTTACTTATTGAGAATGTCGGTTAATTGTTATGAATATGTGAACCAGGTTTATTTTCCTTTGTACCATAAGACACCTTAACTTCGAGACAAAGTTTCCTGAAGGGTGGGTGTATGTAACAACCCTAGTAGAATATATGTTTAGGAATTATTAAGTAAAAATTAATTAGGGGATTAATTGTCTTAACATGGTTTTAACTAAACAAAGATTGGCATAATAATACTAATTAAATATTATTAATTAAATTAATTGTTATAATTTTGGTTAATTAATTAATTAAATTAATTACCTATCACATTGAATGAACAGGGTAATAAATTAAAAAAAAAATATTAATAAATTATATTGTTTAAATTAAAAAGGTTATGTATACAGAAGGGATAAGGGGCATTAATAAACAGATAGGGAAAATTAAATAATTAGATAAGGGGAATTAACTATGGGTAGGTAAGGAAGTAAATGGGGAAAAGGGTGGTGAAGGAGGGATATGAAGGGAGGAGGTTTACGAAGGAGGGATTATCATTCTACGGGGAAAAAAATTATTTTGGGAGGGTTCTCTTGGATTTGCATAGAGAAGAGTTGGAGTTCTGTAGTTGAGAGGATTAGAACAGGGGGCACTGGTTTGATGGGTGTTTTGGGCATGGGGGCCAGGATATCCATATGGTATCCTGGAGCTAGGTAGTTGTCCTAGTTGGAGGGTGGAAACTCAGTTTTGTGCAGAGTTGGTCTGTGGCAAGCAGAGGGTTAGCATAGGGTTAGCATCAGACCAAAGCATAGGGTTAGCATCAGACCAAGGTATTTTAAATTTCGTATTTTTTTATTCTATTATGAATCTTATTATTCGTTGATCAATTTATATGTGTGTGTGCTGAATTTATAAGAAATTACTGAGTTTCATAAATCAAGTAGAACTTACTGTTTTGTTTGATTAATTATTTGATGTTAAATTAATATGGCCACTACACTAACATATCCCTATCATTGCAATGTGACAAACATAACCTCGTTGTTTCAATGTGATGAACATAGCCATATTTTCATAGTGTGAAGAACATAACCTCGTCATCACAATGTGATGAAAATAGCCTCATCACCGCAATGTGACATAATATCCTAATGTCATAATGTGAGAAACATTTTCACATCTCACTATGTGATGAACATAACCCATTTTTGCAATGTGATGTAGGCAACCCAATGTCACAATGTGACAAACATAGCCTAACATTTCAATGAGATGACCATTTCCCAACATTGCAATGTGATGAAAATATTCATATCATTGCAATGCCATGAACATAATCACGTCACATTCTAACCAACATAGTAATGTCATGATGCAATGAACATAGCCCCGTCATCCCTTTGTGATGAACATAGCCATATTGTTGTAGTGTCACGAACATAATCTTATCGTCACATTGTGATGAATAGAACATAGCCTCATCACCATAATGTAATACAAATATCCTAATGTCATAATGTGAGAAACATTTCCAAAAGTCGTAATGTGATGTATGCAACCCAATGTCTTAATGTGACAAACATAGCCCAACATTGCAATGAGATAACCATGTCCCAACATCACAATGTGACTAATATAACCCACTGTTAAACAAACTTATTCCAATGCCATAATGTAACAAACAAAAATCTATGTCACAATGTGATGACCATAACCTTATGATGTCCTCTGACAAACAAAACCTAATGTCGTAATCTAATGAACAAAACGTGATCAACTTTGCAATTTGATAATGCCATAGTAAACCATGGTTAAACATAATTAACATGGTCCAACATAATCATCTCCACATAGTCTATAAAGGTCGACCATGGGCAAGGTCTCCCATAGTCATCCCCGGTCAACCATAGTCAACCATTTTCATGGTCAACCATAATCAACCCTTGTGAAGGTCAACCATGATCAACCATAATGCAGTTTGGTCCATGTCAAGCATAACCATGGTTAACCATACTCAATCATGGAAAACCATAGTCAACCATGGGCAAGGTCAACTATGTTAAACCATACTCTTGATCATGGTCAACAATAGTCAACCATAGTTGACATAATGGTCAACAATAGTCATACTTAAGGTCAAACATGGTGAATGTCAACCATATGGTCATGGCCAGCCATGGTAGTCTATGGACAACAACTCTCAAACATGGTTAACCAGTAATAACCATGGTCAACCACAATTAACAAAAGTTAACCATTAATAATTTATTCATTTATGGTATCAATTAATTAATACATTACATTACTAATGTATTATTTTATTAGTAATTTATAAATACATTACATTAATAATGTATTAATAATTTAATAGTGGATTACTTAATATATGAAATTCAATGTAATACTACTTTATTAATGTATTATTACCTTAATACATTATAGTATAATTATTTAAGTATTAAATTTTAATAAATTATTTAAGTATTAATGCATTAATACTATTAATTAATAATATTAACACATTATTCATTAATATATTATTAATGTATTAATGCCTTAATACATTATAGTATAATTATTTAAATATTAAAGTATAATATATTATTTAAGTATTAATGTATTACATTATTAATATTTTAATACTTTAATGCATTATTATACAAGGAGTCCCCATGATATTGAAAACCAACTAAGAATCCTCAAGGATTTTTGCTCTAATATGGGTATGACTGTTAATACTGACAAGACTAAGGTCATGATTATTAAATCCAATAAGATCCCTTATGACACCTTTGTATATGAAAACAACAACTTGGAGGAAGTGACTTCATAGAAATATCTTGGAATTGATATTCACCACAAGCTCAATTGGAACTATAGCATTGAAAAAAGGATTGTTGGGGGATGGAAAGATTATTGTGGGCTTGAAAACAATTGTAAATAAACTGATCTTTGGAGTTGGGATAAGAAGAAACTCCTCTTTGAGACCCTTTTTACACCTATTATTTTTTATGGAAGTGAATCCTAGGGTTTTAGTATCTCTCGTGAATCCTGGAGAAAGATAGAGAAAATAAAAATTAATTTTATAACCTATAATCTCAAAATTAAAGAAAATAGGCCTTGTCCCATCCTCCTCTTAGAAACAAGCCTCTCCCCCATTGAGAGCATGGCTATGACTAGATACCTAATGTATGAGAACAATTTAAACAACATGGAGCACAAGAGGCTACCTAAAATTGCTTCAAAATCAATTCATAACCACCATCGACTCAAGAGAGGATGGCATAAAGACACCCTGTCTTGGCTAAACTATTGGGGAGTCATGGAAGAAAACATTTTGTAGAATAAAGATACTATTAAAAAAAGGTCAAATCAAAATTTAAGGAGAAAATGTGGAGTGATAAAGAGCTAGAGGAAAAAAGAAAATTAAGGTATTATAAAGATGTAATCAACCCTAATCTAGAAGATCAAAATTATCTATTTGTTTTGACAAGTATAAAGAAAAAAAAAAGGCATTGCTAAGATAAAAACAAATACTCACGAGCTCCATAGTGAAATTGGGCGTTGGTCAATACCTAAAACGCCATGGGATGAAAGAGTGTGTCACATTTGTGACACTAAAAATGTTGAAGATGAAAAGCACTTTCTCTTAGATTTTCCAGCCTATACCCATATTAGATTTCATTTTCAAAATATTTATCACACTACCAACCTCTCTAACGTCTTAACTCAACAAAAGTATGGTGATCTTGGAAAGATTCTCTTAATGATTTTCGAGCACATAAACAAAATTCTAAAGAATCAAAAGTAATCACTCACCCTCTTAAGGTGTCATAAACCAATTTGGTCTTAGTGGACAATAATGATCATCATCATCAAAAAATGTATTAATATATATTAAATGTAATAATGTATTATCACTGTAATAATATACCATTAATGTATTACTTTATTAGTGTATTAATACTTTTTCAATGTATTAATTATTATTGTATAAATGTATTAATTAATTATTACATTATACGTTTATGAAAATTGATACTATATGATGAACATACCCTTTTCCTCACACTGTGACAAAAATGGCCTTGTCATTGCAGTATGATGAACATAGCATTGTCATCACAATGTGACACACATATAATTTTGTCATAATGTGACACAAATATCCTTCGATGAACATAGCCTCGTTGTCACAATCCAACAAACATACCCTTATCGTTGGACTGTGACAAACATAGCCTTGTCCTTGCAATGTGATGAACATAGCCTCATTGTTGTAATGTGACACAAATATCATTTCATCACAATGTGACACAAATATCTTGTGATGAACATAGCCTCATCATCGCAATGTGATGTAAATATCCTCTTTTCGCAATGTGACGTAAATATCCTGTGATGAACATTGCCCTGTTGTTTCCATGTGATGAACATACCCTTATCATCGCACTGTGATGAACATAGCCTTGTCATTGCAATTGCATGAACATATCTTTGTCTACACAATGTGACACAAATATCCTTTCGTCGCAATGTGACACAAATATCGTGTTGTCATAATGTGATGAACATAGCCCTATTGTCACAATGTTAAAAGCATTGCCTTCTTGTCGCAATAAGAGGAAGATAGCCTTGTCATTGCAATGTGATTAACATAGCCTCTGCATCGCAATGTGACATAATTATCCTTGCATCACAATGTGAGGAAAATATCCTATGATGAGGATAGCCCTGTCATTGTAATATGACAAACATACCCTTATCTTCACACTCTGATGAACAACCAAAGAGGGTATACACTCTATAATCTATGTGTGGTGTACTTAAATGTCCTTATGAAAATAATAAATCATCATCAATTTTGAAGTATAATTCAACATCTACAAAGTTCAAGTTGGTTTGTTATCAATGTCATTAGAACAACATCATCATCTCTATAGTTGAAGATGATTTTCTATGATTGTCCTTAGAACAAGTATGATTTTAATTTTCCTTCTATGTAATACATCACATCAATTCAAAGTTCGTATTTTTGTCACAAATGAAACACTTTGTTAGATTTAAAAAAAAAACTTGGCTGAAACTTTTGTTTTTTAGTATGTTGAACATAAACCAACCTTGTCATGTGACAAACATAACAGTACGTTAATTGATGATATGGACAATTCAAGTAGTCACAGTTCACCTAGAGGTTAAGACAAATCTTCACAAAGTGGGGAGGAAGATAATCAGTTGAGAATATCTTCAAGATAGATTCATCTTCCTGAGAGGTATAGAGACTATGCCCTAATGAGTACCATTTCAAATGTCATAGAACCCATGAATTTTGATGAAGCTAATGAACATGATGAATGGTGAAATGCAATGGAGGAAGAATATGAATCTATAATGAAAAACAATACTTGGGAATTGACTGAATTGCCTAAACATAAGAAGCCCATTGGATGCAAATGGATATAAAAACCTAAGTTTAAATCAGATGGTAGTATAGATAAGTATAAGGCTAGACTGGTGGAAAAGGGGTATTCACAAACAGAAGGTATTGATTATGCTGAAACTTTTGCACCAGTAGCTAAATTGAATACTATCAGAATGTTAATTGATTTAGCTACAAAGTATCATTGGAAGTTGCATCAATTAGATGTTAAATCTACATTTTCGAATGTTGAGTTAAAGGAAGAGGTTTACCTTAATCAACCTGAAGGGTTTTTTGAAAAGGGGCAAGAACACTTAGTGTGTAAGTTAAAGAAAGCATTGTATGGACTAAAACAGACACCTAGGTCATGGTATGAGAAGATAGACTCTTTCTTTATTCAACGGGGTTTTATGACGAGCAAAAGTGATCTAAATCTATATACCAAATTTGATGAACAGGGGTATATAGTATTGATTTCATTATATGTTGATGATTTAATAATTACGGGAAATGCAGAGAAGTTTATTGATGAAATCAAGGAGCAGCTATCAAAGGTATTTGAAATGAAAGATCTTGGTGAGTTACATTACTGCATAGGTCTTGAAGTTTGGAGAAATGTAGGCCAAACTTTTGTTTGTCAGAGTAAGTATATCAGAGAAATACTTAAGAGATTTAAAATGGATTAGTGTAAGTCTTCTATTGTTCCCATGCAATAGAATGTGAAACTGTCTTTTGATGATGGTTCGAAGGAGGTGAATGGAATTGTGTATAGACATATGGTGGGTAGTCTGAATTATCTCACCACAACCAGAACTGATATTTCATATTCTGTGAGTGTGTTAAGTCAGTTCAAGGGGAAACCTCATGAAATCCAATGCAATGCAGCAAAGGAAGTACTCATGTATCTAAAAGGTACACTTGATTATGGTATTAAATATACTGATGCATCTGATGTTGAGCTGACAGGTTATTCAGATTCTGATTGGGTTGGCAATCTAGATGATCGAAGATCAACCACTGGATATGCGTTCAACATTGGATCCAGGGTTGTTTCATGGAGCAGTAAAAAACAACATATTGTATCTTTGTCTTCTACCGAAGTAGAATATAAAGCCTTGTGTGCAGCAACTTGTGAAGCTGTTTGGTTAAGAAGACTTCTTCAAGATGTTGGAGAAGAAAGAAAGGAACCTACGATGATCATATGTGATAACCAAAGTTCAATCAATATTGCAAAGAATCCGATTTTTCATGCAAGGACAAAGCATGTTGAAGCTCGGTATCATTTTGTTAGAGAAAAGTTGCAGTCAAATGAAATAACTCTTTTGTATTGTAATACTAGTGAAAATGCTGTTGATATTTTCACTAAGCCTCTTAGAAAGATTAAGTTTGAACTATTTAGAGAGATGTTAGGTGTAGAATTCAATCCATTCTCCATTAAGGGGGAGACTTGGAAATAATGGAGAAAGAGCCAGTTGTAAGCACTGGTTATAAGGTTTAGTTGTGAGAGTCAGTTGTAGGTGTGTTAAGAGTCGGTTCTTAGTTAAGAGTCTAGTTGTCTTTGGTTTGCATGTAACCGACTCGGTAGAGTCTTTTCCTATATAAGAATGTAATCCATCTTCATTAAATAATAGAGAAGTGAGCGCAGCCTCACCATGTGTTTGGTTCATATATTTTATCTTGGTATCAGAGCCACGGGAGTGAAGTGCGAAAATTCTAGAGGTTCGCAGGTCCCTCCTATGGTAGGATGTGAGGGCATACTACTCGATATTTCCACGCATACAAAATGGAAAAACTTCTAGGGAAAAGATAACGTTACAGTGCGGAAATATTTGTACATTCCCGCAGTCGAAGTACTCGAGAGCTACGAACTCCCCGCAGTCAAGTAAGTCGTGAGGTGCGGAAACATTTGTTGTTGGCACAGGCTGTGTCAAAATTGAGAAGTTAAATGTTTGTTGTTTTTCATTGAAATCTGATTTGTTGGAGCCCCATTAAACTTCGATTTGTGAAAGTGGAAAGCACGTCGACCCTGCCTATCATAACCATTGCATGCATGCTACACTTTTTGTTTGTTTGTTGGAGAATTGTGAGTTTATTTGAATCACGTGGAAGAGAAGGGTGTTGTTTTCTCCAATTTTGCATAAAGTTTGCATGCGCTGGAAGTCCTATCCATTCTCAAAAGAGTTTGCATGTGCATGGTTATAGCTTGAGGTTTAGGAACATTTGGAAAGCATGAGTTATAAAGTTTTTAAAGATCATATGTGGAGGATTGAAGTTTATTAAAGTGGACATTGTTTAAGTGGATATTTTTTTTATTAAATAAGGGAGGTGAAGTTTATTTTGGAGTTTATTATTTTAAAGTGAATTTTTATTCATAGTGGATATATTTTATAAGGAGGTGAAGAGGGAGTTATAAGTTTTTTTTTTTTTTTAATGTGGATATTTTGGATATTAAGATGCATGCATGATTTAAGTTGAGAACAGTGATAGATTTGGATCAGTGGATAGGAAGGTAGAATGACGGACTGCTCAGCACAGGAGAAAACTTGACAGAAAGTTGCATATCCTTGGTGATTCACTTGCATAGAATATCTTGCAATGATGGCAAATCCACTGGCAGAGACCTACCTCAATGAATCCAACACATTAGATGGATTGAACTTCATTAGCTAGAAATTCAATATGCAGACGCTCATGGAGGGCTATGGTGTCTAGAACATTGCGAAGGGAATTGAACTGAAACCTCATGTGACTACCGGTGTGACAGCAACACAGATCAAAGATTGGGAGAAGCGCGAAAACAAGGAAAATGTATTGTTGCGCATGTCTATTAAAGATAGCATAATTCAACATACTAGACACGCTACAACTTCTGCTGCAACATGGACAACTCTTAAAGAATTGTATGAAACTAGCAACACAAATCACATTTTGTTCCTGAAAACTAAATTTCTAGGCATTAAGATGGATGGAAATGAATCTATTAGTTTATTTTTGGGTCACATTAAAGAGGTGAAAGACAAGCTAGTAAATATAGGGGAAACTATTTCCAATACTGATCTATTGACTATTACCTTAAATGGTATGGTAGAAGACTATCATATGTTCATAACAGGTCTTGCAGCAAGGGAGAAACCTCCTACATTTGAAGAATTGATAGGTATTTTGTTGCGAGAGGAAGAGAGGTGGGGGAATCTGAAGCCCCCAAGTAGAGATTTGGCACTATGGTCCAAGAATAGATCTGTGAGAGGAAGATCAATAGTAAGAGGTAGAGGAGGCAGTTCATGGTAGAGAGGTAGTTCATGGCAGAGAGACAGTTCATCGCAGAGAAGACAATCTCGAAATAAAGGTATGCACTCTGATAAGAATGAGTCGAAGAGTTGTTTTTATTGTGGTCCACCTGGACATATGGTTAAAGACTATCATAAGAAGAAAAGAGATAAGGCTAGGAATAAACCTAGAACACATTCAGGTCATTATGCAAAAAAATATTCAAATCAAGATCACAGATTATTTATTGCTAGTGATGATATTGATGAACCCCCAAATTTTGACTCATGGGATCTTAGGATGTTTGTGTCTAACGCTGCTTTATCTGTTGAAGTCTATGCTTCTGATCCCTGGTTTGTGGATTTTGGAGCATCAATACATATGACTTGTAATAAAAATTGGTATGCTAATTTTAAAGAAACACAGAATGGCGCCAACATATATCTTGGAGATGACCGTGCTCATCAAATCAAGGGATATGGAGACATTTCTGTGATATTTCCGAATGGTATTGTTCGTCACATTCTCAATGTGGTGTATGTGCCAAGAATAAATAACAAATTTATCTCTGTATCCACCATTACAGATCATAACTTGAAGGTTGAATTCTTCAAGAATTATTGCATAGTGAATGATCTGCTGGACCACTTCCGAACTGTGGCAACGAGAGTCAGAGAAGGAGGTCTATACAAACTTGATGTTACCAACAAAGCACATCATGCACTGACTTCTGAAACTATGCCAACAAAGATTCTTTGGCATCAAAGGTATGGACACATAAATCATCCTGATTTATTGTTATTACAGAAAAAAAATATGGTTGAAGGACTTCCCATGTTAAATAATGAGAAAGTTGCTTGTGATGGATGTGCATTAGGAAAGATGCACATAGATGAATTCCTCTCTAATCCCAATAAGAAAAATATGGATGTGTTAGATCTTGTGCATATTGATGTTTGTGGGCCTATGCAGACTAGGTCTTTAGGAGGTGCATTTTACTTTCTGTTATTTATTGATGATTGCATGAGATACACATGGGTTTACTTCCTTAGAAAAAAAAGTGATGTTTTTGAGTACTTTAAGGAATTCAGAACAATGGTGGAAAAGAAGACATGAAAATACATCAAAATCCTTCGTTCAGATAAAGGGGGAGAGTATAAATCAGGGGAATTCAACAAATATTGCAAAGATAATGGAATAGTAAAGTAGTTTACAGTACCTCTCACTCCACAAAAAAATGGAGTCACCAAAAGGAAAAACAAAACACTGGTATAATGTGCACGCAGTATGATGAAATGTAAGAATCTCTCAAATTCATTTTGGGCTGAAGCCATAAATAATGCAGTTTATTTAAAGAATAGAAGTCCAACAAGGTGTCTTGATAATGTTACTCCTTTCGAAGCCTTGTATGGCTCCAAACCTGCAGAAAATAATTCGAAAGTATTTGGGTGTAAGGATTTTGCACATATTCCAAAGGAGAATAGGAGGAAATTGGATGCTAAAGCCACTAAATGTATTTTCATTGGGTATTGTTCTGAATTTAAAGGATACAAACTGTTTGATCCTGCTACTCACAAAGTATTTGCAAGTAGAGATGTACTTTTCCATGAGCAGGAAGCAGGAAATCATGATGACAACAGTCATGAGGAATGGCAGATACTTCTTGATGAAGGAGTTAAAGAAGAGTAGCAACAATAGAAAACACAGCAGTAGCCATCCCCGCAGCGATAGCAGCAACCATCCCCGTAGCGACAACAACTGTAGCAACAAGAAGGACTCAATGATATGGACAATTCAAGCAGTCACAGTTCACCTAGCCGTGAAGACAGATCTTCACAAAGTGGGGAGGAAGATAATCAGTTGAGAAGATCTTCAAGACAGATTCTGCTTCCTGAGAGGTATAAAGATTATGCCCTAATCAGTACCATTTCAAATGTCATAGAACCCATGAATTTTAATGAAGCTAATGAACATGATGAATGGAGAAATGCAATGGAGGAAGAATATGAATCTATAATGAAAAACAATACCTGGGAATTGATTGAATTGCCTAAACATAAGAAGCCCATTGTATGCAAATGGATATACAAACCTAAGTTTAAATCAGATGGTAGTATAGATAAGTATAAGGCTAGACTGGTGGCAAAGGGGTATTCACAAACAAAAGGTATTGATTATGCTGAAACATTTGCACCAATAGCTAAATTGAATACTATCATAATGTTAATTGCTTTAGATACAAAGTATCATTGGAAGTTGCATTAGTTAGATGTTAAATCTGCATTTTTGAATCGTGAGTTAAAGGAAGAGGTTTACCTTACTCAACCTGAAGGGTTTGTTGAAAATGGGCAAGAACACTTAGTGTGTAAGTTAAAGAAAGCATTGTATGGACTAAAACATGCACCTAGGTCATGGTATGAGAAGATAGACTCTTTCTTTCTTCAACAGGGTTTTATGAGGAGCAAAAGTGATCCAAATCTGTATACCAAATTTGATGAACAGGGGTATATACTATTGATTTCATTATATGTTGATGATTTAATAATTACGGGAAATGCAGAGAAGTTAATTGATGAAATCAAGGAGTAGTTATCAAAGATATTTGAAATGAAAGATCTTGGTGAGTTACATTACTGCCTAAGTCTTGAAGTTTGGAGAAATGCAGGCCAAAATTTTGTTTGTCACAGTAAGTATAATAGAAAAATACTTAAGAAATTTAAAATGGATCAGTGTAAGTCTTCTACTGTTCCCATGCAATAGAATGTGAAATTGTCTTGTGATGGTGGTTCGAAGGAGGTGAATGGATTTGTGTATAGACAGATGGTGAGTAGTCTGAATTATCTCACCAAAACTAGACCTAATATTTCATATAATGTGAGTGTGTTAAGTCAGTTCATGTCGAAACCTCATGAAAGCCATTGGAATGCAGAAAAGGTAGTACTCAGGTATCTAAAAGGTACACTTGATTATGGTATTAAATATATTGATGCATCTGATGTTGAGTTGACAGGTTATTCACATTCTGATTGGGCTGGGAATCTGGATGATCGAAGATCAACCACTGGATATGCGTTCAACATTGGATCCAGGGTTGTTTCATGGAGCAGTAAAAAACAACCTATTGTATCTTTGTCTTCTACCGAACAAGAATATAAAGCCTTGTGTGCAACAATTTGTGAAGCTATTTGATAAAGAAGACTTCTTCAAGATGTTGGAGAAGAACGAAAGGAACCTACGATGATCAAATGTGATAACCAAAGTTCAATCAATATTGCAAAGAATCCAATTTTTCATGCAAGGACAAAGCATGTTGAAGTTCAATATCATTTTGTTAGAGAAAAGTTGCAGTCAAATGAAATAACTCTTTTGTATTGTAATACTAGTGAAAATGTTGCTAATATTTTCACTAAGCCTCTTAGAAAGATTAAGTTTGAACTGTTTAGGGATATGTTATGTGTAGAAGTCAATCCATTCTCCATTAAGGGGGAGACTTGGAAGTAATGGAGAAAGCGCCAGATGTAAGCACTAGTTATAAGGTTCAATTGTGAGAGTCATATGTAGGCGTGTTAAGAGTTAGTTCTTAGTTAAGAGTCTAGTTGTCTTTGGTTTTCATGTAACCGACTGAGTAGAGTATTTTACTATATAAGGATGTAATCTGTCTTCATTAAATAATAGAGAAGTGAGCGCAGCCTCACCGTGTTTTTGGTTCATATATTTTATCTTGGTATCAGAGCCATGGGAGTGAAGTGAGAAAATTCTAGAGGTTCGCAGGTCCCTCCTCTAGTAGGGTGCGGGGGCATACTACTCGGCCTTTCCATGCATAGAAAAGGGAAAAACTTATGCGGCCAAGATAACGTTACAGTGCAGAAATATCTGGACATTCCCATAGTCGGAGTACTTGAGAGCTGCGAACTCCCCGTAGTCAAGTAAGTCGTGAGGTGCAGAAACATTTGTTGTTGGTGCAGGTGTGTCAAAATTGAGAATTTAAACATTTGTTGTTTTGCGGTGAAATGTGATTTGTTGGAGCCCCATTAAACTTCAATTTGTGAAAGTAGAAGGCATGTTGACCCTGCCTATCATAATCGTTGCATGCATGCTACGCTTTTTGTTTGTTTGTTGGAAATTCGTGAGTTTATTTAAATAACGTGGAAGAGAAGGGTGTTGTTTTCTCCAAATTTGCATAAAGTTTGCATGCGCTGGAAGTCCTATCCATTCTCAAAAGAGTTTGCATGTGCATGGTTATAGCTTGAGGTTTGCGAACATTTGGAAAGCATGAGGTATAAAGTTTTTAAAGATCATATGTGGAGGATTGAAGTTTATTAAAGTGGACATTGTTTAAGTGGATATTTGTTTATTAAATAAGAGAGGTGAAGTTTATTTTGGAGTTTATTATTTTAAAGTGAATTTTTATTCATAATGGATATATTTTATAAAGAGGTGAATAGGGAGTTATAAGTTTTTTTTTTTAAAAAGTGGATATTTTGGATATTAAGATGCATGCATGATTTAAGATGAGAACAATGATAGATTTGGATCAGTGGATCCGAAGGCATAATGATGGACTGCTCAGCACAGGAGAAAACTCGACAGAAAGTTGCATACCCTTGGTGATTGACTTGCAGAGAATATCTTGCAGCGATGGTGAATCCACTGGCAAAGACCTACCTCAACGAAGCCAACAAGTTAGATGGCTCAAACTTCATTAACTGAAAATTCAAGATGTAGATGCTCATGGAGGGCTATGGTATATGGAGCATTGCAAAGGGAAATAAACTGAAACCTGATGCGACTGTCGGTGCGACAGCACCACAGATCCAAGATTGGGAGAAGCGCAAAAACAAGGCAAAGGTATTGTTTCACATGTCTGTTAAAATAACATAATTCCACATATTTGAAATGCTACAACTTCCACTGCAACATGGACAACTCTTAAAGCATTGTATGAAACTGGCAACACAAGTCACATTTTGTTCCTGAAAACTAAATTGCTAGGCATTAAGATGGATGGAAATGAATCTGTTAGTTCATTTTTGGGTCGCATTAAAGAGGTGAAAGACAAGCTAGTAAATATACGGGAAATTGTTTCCAATACTGATCTAGTGACTATTACCTTAAATGGTATGCTAGAATAATATCATGTGTTCATAACAGGTATTGCAGCAAGGGAAAAACCTCCTATGTTTGAAGAAATGACAGGTATTTTGTTGCAAGAGGAATAGAGGCACGAGAATCTAAAGCCTCTGAGTAAATATTTGGCACTGTGGTCAAATAATAGATCTGCGAGAGGGAGATTAGGAGTAAGAGACAGAGGAGGCAGTTCATGGTAGAGAGGTAGTTCATGGAAGAGAGGCAGTTCATCACAGAGAAGACAATCTCCAAATCAAGGTATGTACTCTGATAGGAATTAGTCAAAGAGTTGTTTTTATTGTGGTCGACCTGGACATATGGTTAAAGACTATCATAAGAAGAAAAGTGATGAGGCTAGGAATAAACCTAGAACACATTCAGGTCATCATCCAGAAAAATATTCAAATCAAGATCACAGATTATTTATTGCTAGTGATGATATTGATGAACCCCCGAATTTTGACTCATTGGATGTTAGGCTATTTGTGTCTAACGTTTCTTTATTTGCTGACATGGATGATTTTGATACCTGTTTTTTGGATTGTGGAGCATCAGTACATATGACTTGTCATAAAAATTGGTATGCTAATTTTAAAGAAACACATAATGGTGCCAGCATATATCTTGGAGATGACCGCGCTCATCAAATCAAGGGATATGGAGACATTCTTATGACATTGCCGAATGGTATTGTTCGTCACATTCTCAATGTGGTGTATGTGCCAGGAATAAAGAAAAATTTGATCTCTGTATCCACCATTACAAATCATAACTCGAAGGTTGAATTCTTCAAGAATTATTGCATAGTGAAGGATCTGTTGGACCACTTCTGAATTGTTGCAACGGGAGTCAGAGAAGGAGGTCTTTACAAACTTGATGTTACCAGCAAAGCACATCATGCATTGACTTCTGCAACTATGCCAATAGAGATTCTTTGGCATCAAAGGTATGGACACATCAATCATCCTGATTTCTAATTATTACAGAAAAAAAATATGGTTGAAGGAATTCTCATGTTAAATAATGAGAAAGTTGCTTGTGATGGATGTGAATTAGGAAAGATGCACAGAGATGAATTCCCCTCTAATCCTGATAAGAAAAAGAGGGATGTGTTAGATCTTGTGCATACTGATGTTTGTGGACCTATGAAAACTAGGTCTTTAGGAGGTGCATTTTACTTTCTGTTATTTATTGATGATTGCAGGAGTTACACATGGATTTACTTCCTTAGACAAAAAATTGATGTTTTCGAGTAGTTTAAGGAATTCAAAACCATGGTGGAAAGCATACAGGAAAATCCATCAAAATCCTTCGTTTAGATCAAAGGGGAGAGTATAAATCAGGGGACTTCAACAAATATTGCAAAGATAATGGATTAGTACAACAGTTTACAGTACCTCACACTCCATAGCAAAACGGAGTCGTCCAAAGGAAAAACAGAACACTAGTAGAGTGTGCACGCAGTATGATGAAAGGTAAGAATCTCTCAAATGCATTTTGGGCTGAAGCCATAAATACTGTAGTTTATTTAAAGAATAGAAG
>JZKD02S1673326.1:368974-386846 GCA_000966675.3 Picea glauca
TATAATCCTAAAAGATTAGCTAAACTATATTTATGTCTTAAAATAACATTTCTAATTGATTATTATTAAATAGTTGTTCATGATGGTTAATGATTAATTTAATTATTAATTAATTTATTAATTAATAAAAGTATTAAATAAACAGTGGATAATAAGATATAATATTAAATTAGGTTACGTATCCCACAAGGGATAACATATTAAATACATGAGGATAAGTAATAAAGGAGGGATAAGGGTATTGACGGCGAGAGGATAAGGGGTAATAAAGGAGTTAGGTAGGGAGTTAATGGGAGAGGAGTGTGGGTGAAGGAGGTTTAAGGAAGGAAAGGAGTTGGGGGGAAGGAGCATTCTACGGGGGGAGTTGGCCATGGATTTTGGGGAGCTCTGAGTATTGCAGAGAGGGAGGAATTTTTTTATTGGCATTGACACAGTGGACCGGGGTTGCTGGGGGTTTTGGGCACGGAGGGCTAGGATATCCGTTGATATCCTAGGGCTAGGAGCTCACTAGTCGGCAGGGAGGTCGGTTTTGGGTAGTGTTCTAAAGGAGCGGGAAGGAAGCAAGCTGCGCACAAAAGGAAGGATTATTAGCATCAGAGTTAAGGTATTTAATTCAAATTTATGCATTGTTTTAATTAGATTTATTACTCATTGATAAATTTTACTTGCGTAAGTGTTGAGAAAATTTGGAATTATTCTTCTTCTATAAACCTAGTAGAAATTACTGTACATTTGGTAGAATTACTAGAGGTTAATTTAAAACGGTCTTTACATTATCAGATATCCAACATGGGGATGTTCTTGAGGCCGCAAAATGTGAGATTCTTCCATATCTTGAAAATGACATGAATGGAGGTGGGAAATTTGGCTATTGCAACTGTGTCGCTCCTAATTGCAACCACAACAAATATTTTAGTTTCAAAATGCTCTTCTTTTTTTACAAACAATAACTTTACAATATGTGGGTTCCAAATTAAGGATGATCTATAGTGCATCATGGTCATACTGTATTAATATGATTAAATAAAGAAACAAAGAAAATATTAATACAGAGTATAGGGTACATGTGATGTTGCAATTAAGTTATTCTCATTCGAGTCATTTTTTCCTTTTTAGATTTTTTATTAAAATTAAATATGATTAAAAATAGAAATGTCAAATTGCACGCATAACTACGTTCATTGTTAAGGAACATCTTATGCAATATGCATAGTAATATCCTTTGCAAGGAAAGACAAAAAAATATCATGAATTAGATTTCCCACGTCACGACTTTGTAAAATGATTCTCCCAAATCCTATGTTATGTGCGACATTCTTCCAAATTCTATAGTAGGCCCAATTAACTCTTTGATTATCTTCGACTTTGGGCTCTCATATATTACCCTAGAACCATTATCATTAGAACCTTGACCCCTCTTCCAAATTCTATAGTAGGCCCTATTAACTCTCTGATTATCTTCGACTTTGGGCTCTCATATATTACCCTAGACCCATTATCATTAGAACCTCGACCCCTCTCTCGCTATCACAAAGGTGAGGGTTGGGCTAACCATATGTTTTATCATTGATGATCTTTAATACATTTTATCCGTATCATGAACCCATGCTATAGAGAGTTTTACAATTAATTAGAATTAAATATTATTTGATTAATTGTTCTAATATCATATATTATCATTCAATGTAAAAATGACATAAGAAAATATTAATTAATAACAAGTTTAGTTAATAACAAGTTTAATTGTTCTTAATTAAACTTGGTAGTCAAGTTGGATTGTCTGTTAGCTTACCATGTCATCATGACATCATCACCTCTTTGACTTCTTGTAGCACGACCATGTGGAACTTATGATAGAACAATGGCTATCGTTACATTAGATCCCCTCTCCAATAAACGATCCAGATCAATCCTTGGAGTTCCTCCAATCAGATTCCAGTTGCTTTGTATCAATGGTCGAGGGTTCTCACGATTAAATAGATGGTTTTATGTATCCATTAGAGTTCCTCCTATAGGAGTGCGTTCTTGTGACATCCCAAAATAAATCATTTTTGAAATTTAAATTGTTGGAAAATTATTCCATTTTTAGTAAATTCGAATTTGGAATTTTTTTTCCTTTTATGGCAATTCCGAATTTCAAATTTAATAATTGTAATTAATTATTATGACTATTGGACAAAGATCTTATTTGACCCAACTAACTATTTGACTATGACACTTGTATGAAAACATAATATTTTATATTGATTGCAGGAGGAAAAATGGAACACCCATGTTAAAAACATCAACTGATCATGACTCCATGAGTGGGGAACCTATTGGAACTACCTTTGGGCTTATTATTACAAGTGGAAAATAAGATATTTGGCCATTGGAAGCCCCTGGAAATCAAGGATTTAGAAAGCTGCCAAAATTCCCAAGGGAGGGAAAAGACCTAGGCAAAAGGATTTCTTGATGAATAAAGAGCATATGTGAGGAGGTAGGACGTTGCCAAGTATGGTGGGAAAGGAGACTATTGATATTTTTTCCCCTTTTTCTTATGAACACTACGAAGTGAGTGTGAGGCAAGAGGAAACTGTGGAAAGCGTAGTACATTGCTGAGGAGGAGTCTTCCAAATTCGCCCTCATGGATTCATGGTCAGGCTAGGGGGTGAATTGGGCAAGTGTTTTAGATTCCTTATTCTATGGTTGGGAGGAACGTGGTTGTTCCCTTTGTTTTCCTACAAACTGGTTCAGATATGTAAACCTTACCCTACTCTGTTCTTGGATGTGTTTGTGTGTAACTGTTATTATGCATTTAACTGTACTAAGTTGAAATGATTTTTCCATGGATGACATCTATTCGTCATACAAAATTTACAATCACAGTCTAAATTCTAGATTGGTCCCTCCCGAAATCGAGAATACTAGGCAAAATTTTATGTATACGATTAAACTTAAGAGAAGAGATCCATCTACAGGATATGTTTAAATATGTAGACCAAATGCTAGTTCAGATGATCTGTGTATTAACATGCGTGAAGAGAATCGATCTGTATAGGTATAGGATTATTTTTTGTGACTGAGATATTAAACAGATATAACTTTGAGAAATCGGAGTTGAGTAAATCTGTACCTAAAGAACTTTTAGATGTATCGCTAGAGTTAAAATTCAAAACAATCGTGCCCCTTAACAGAGACTTCCTTTCAATACATTTAGGAGAAATACAAGACAAAAAAAATCATAAGGATCGATCACCTGTGTATTGATATATTATACATATATATGCATTTGGAAAACCGTAAACTGGACGTAAACTATCTACATCAGAGAGGTCGAGATGATATATGTTTTCTTTTTCTTGTATTATATGACTTTTATTGATCATTCGTATGCAACATGCAAATGAAATAATAATTGTGTAAAGAATGGCAAAATTTTGAAAGTTAAAGAAATATGGAAAACCCCTTTTGTTTATTAGATGCTAAAACCGAAAGTAAAAATCATGGAAATTGACATCTATCATAAGATTTTATGCATTCCTTATTCCAAGAGCAGTCCACCCTTTCCACAACCAAATATGTATGTGGCGGATTAGAAGTTGGATTAAACCTTAAGGAGATCCGGAACAAATTTCAAGAGTCTATACATACAACCACAACCACAAGATTTACTCTAAATGAAAACAATTTAATCAGTAACTGACACGAGTAAAGATTTCATTAAAAATCAATTCACTGTATATTCTACCTCTGTCACGTTCCCAAATATAGATTATGTTTGGAATATTTCTATGCAGAGACTAACAACAAACCTCATTAAAGAAAGAAGTTTACAACCCTTGTTTAAAAACTTTTCTATACATCTAATGATTTGGTATCAGTCGCATGCCAAGAATACCAGGGTAATAACCCAACACCACCAGGTATTTTCCAGAACTTTCAAGATTTCTCTTAATAGACACCAGATTACCTTTCTAAGAAGGACCCGATTTAAATCTAGCGCCATTTTCCACTTGTACCTGCATAAGGAGTGAATCACTCAGTTAGTTATGGAATATAGGTCTCACCGAAATCGAAGTCTTTCTTTTATCAAACATACAAGATAATGATTGGGTGTAATCTTATACTTATCTTTGATTCGCCATAGGTAGGCTTCCTTTTTGAATAGCGACCACCGAAAGGGGAGGAGTGAATGCGATCAAGTTGATGGGTACCCTCGCAACAAACAAGGCCCCATCATTAGTTACAGTATCCAGAATAGAAGAGATTGGTTCATAAGCAATGCGCTTTCATAAAAGTACAGGAATTCCGACTTCAAATCAAGTAAACTTTAAACAAAGGGCGAATTTCATACAGTTATACAGAGGAACAGACAAGTTGCATACATATACTTATATTAAACATGAGTTTCATGAGCCTATACATTGATAGTATGAGGATACTTATTATCTTTAAAAAAACACAGGAACCTGCTTAAAAGAAAGAAAAAATTTACATTAAACCACATAGTAAGATTCATACCCTCCTCCCGATGGTCAAAGTTCAAACCATGGCCAAGACCATATAAAAACCCACAAACCATTTTCTATGGAATGATATAGGAATTTTAACCCGAGAGGTATCGCTAATTTCGGGTTCCATAGAAGGAAGTATGAATGGGTATCCATTCTCCTCAGTGGGGTTATGGTCTTTAGTCAGGACAGGGTACAGTCGAAGAACTCTTCGAGGTGGGTAGACAGAGCCTAAGATAAAGAAACAATATTTAGTCATTATACAGAGAATACCCAAATACGACAGAGATCATTATCAAAACCGACCATCTACTAGTTCGCTAACCCTGGAAAACTAAAAATGCATTATAGTAAGGTTTTCCCCAAAACAATGATACAACACAGCGCAAGTGAGACGGTGAAGCATAAAGGCACACTGCTTACGAATAACCCTCAGAATCCCCAAGGAAACAAGAGAACAAAGGGTGGAAGTGAGACAAGAAGAGCTATCTACCCATAGCGAGGAAAACCAGAATGCCTTGGTTGAGTTTCAGTAATGAGGAAGTAATTTAATAACAATTAAATGTTACTGTGGGAACAATAATCTTACCAGGAGGATGGATGAAATATAATGCCTCCATCATGGAAGTTTCCCATCTTTCCTTCGACAACATTTCAGAGTCGCAGAACCAAATCCTCTATGAATTTACTCGTTACCAAAATGAACCGCTATAACCCAAAGAAAACCCTCACCGCATAAATTAAATGTCACTGGTACGAAGGAAGGGTCGAACATGTGAATAAGGGAACTTGGCGCATCCACAATGGACGAAGGGTCAGGTGATGGCCTCGACTCTCGCACACATCAGGGTCCATTAATGGTCGGGTCAGGGTTTTAACTCTCGAATGACTTGTTTCTGCCAATCCAATTAATGGGCTACAGATGAAGAAGCACCTGCACGTTTAAGGTAAGTTTTAACTTAACTAACATCGACCTCATTAAGCTAATATTTAGTCGTAATTCCATATGAGATAGGTGGAGTCAACAAACAGATAGCACGGGCTGTTGGTTTTCAAATAATCGTTACATCAATATTAAACCGGGAAGTACTTACCCCCAACCACTTCCTTAGTATTTAAAACGTTTGCACAGAGGGGTATAACCTGCCCCTTTAGCTTTAATTTTCTTACATGACTCCTTTGATCAAGTGGTTAAGGCTACACATACGACTAAGTCCCAAATTCCTTCATAGCGATAAGCGAAACTATATGGATATATCATTTTTATGTTGGTATGAAAGTAAACATAGTCTACAGGACTATATGTGAGTGATGAAGCGCAGAGTAAGCACAAATTCAAATAATGTTTCAAAGATTAAATTGGGTATCGAATCTAATCAACGTCATCCAAGACCCTTTTTTTTATGATGAACCCATTCAAAGGTGAATGTATAGAGATTTTATTATTATTATTATTTGACAGTTTTGAGGTCTATTACATACGGTATCAGAGCAAGTTTACAACACTGGGCCTTGAACAGGTCCACACTAGAACTTTGGCATATATATATATTTTCTTACTAATGATAAACTAACAAAAACTCCTTTGTACAAACATAATTTTTTTTTTTTGTTTCATGTCAATTACGGCAACTCAGGATGATGTGGAAATTAGAATAGAAGGAAATCCAGTGCAGGGACATCATGGAGATCCAAAGCAGAATAGTGATGGAAGCTCTCCTACGGAAGTACTGGAAACAATGAAGAATCTTATCGTTGAGCTGCAAGTCTTCAAAACAGACAATGAGAAATTGAAGAAAGCACAACAAGAATAGCAAGAGATAAATGAAGTCTTTCTACGGAGTATAGTGACCAAGAAAATCCCAAAGGACAATAACCAGGATGAAGAGGTAAGAAAAAGGGCCTCCAAGAATTCTAGGTCTGAAGCAGAAAAAGGAGATAGTTCGTCTGAAGGTACACCCTCAGCTGAGGACAAAACTAAAACAGAAAGGAAAAGAAAACAAATAGACCACCTTGAAGGAGAATTTTAAAAAATTAAACCATCTACCTTTGATGGAGAATCCAGGACAAAAGAAGAAGGTGAAGCATGGTTGTTGGACATCAAAAAATACTTCCAAATCTACAATTATTCCAGTAATATGAAGGTTAGAATGGCCATCTACAACCTGAAAGGGAAAGCTAGCATTTGGTGGAAAGACTTGAAATTGACCAAGAGCCTAAAGGAGAAATAGATGGAATGGTCCAACTTTAAGAAGTATTTCAAGAAACAATACCTTTCTGAAAGCTATTATGAAGGGAAAACGAAAGAATTTTATGAGTTACGACTCAAACAGATGACAAAGGAGGACCTCATAATAAATTTCTGGAACTACTAAGGTTTGTACTGTACATCCAGGAGGATAAGGTAAAAATCCAGTGGTTCTTAAACTATTTACCACAGTCCTATAGGGATAAAATTGATTTTGGCAACCCCAAATCCTTGAGTGAAGTGTTCAAGAAAGAACGAATGTGCTATGACCAGTATAAACAATAGGAAAAGTTTCCCAAAACTTGGAAGGATAAGAAATAAGATCTAATGAACCAATGGAAGAAGGAATACCAACCATCTCCTTATAGGAATGCAGCAAAAAGTTTTTCGAGAAAGGATTATCACTCCAATTATTCGAGCACTCAAGGAAGCGGTAAATCAGTAAACCTAGGGATAGAGAAGTTTGGGGACAGCCCCCGTGAGCCATTAAAGTGTTGGGAATGTGGAGAGTGCCATCTAAGGAGGAACTATCCATGCTTAAATTCAGCAAACATAACTGTTATTCATAATTTGCAGGAAGCTTCAACGGTGGGAGACATGGGCAAAAGCTTGCATCGGATAAATACAGCCATAGATGGTCGACAAGATAACCACCATTCCTCGGTGGTTGAGATCAAAGGTAAAATCAATAACTCTCGAATCTTTGTCTTAATTGATCCTAGAACTATGTTAAGTTATGTTACTCCTGATGTAGAAGAGACAAACAAACTTAAGAAACTGAAGCATGCAAAACCATGGCTGGTACAACTAGCAATAGGATCTAAAAGGAAAGTAGTTGAATTTATTTCTGATTTTGAGTTTAGCCTAGACGGTCAAAATATAAGGAAAAATCTGAACATCCTACCACTAGGATCTTACGATATGATTATCAGGATGGATTGGTTGGAACAACACAATGCAGTACTAGATTGTTATACAAAGTTACTTAACTATAAAGATGATTTTGGCACTACTAGAACAACCCAAGGTATACCAAAACATGTATCAGTCAGAAAAGTTTCAGCGATGCAACTCAAGAAATGTATGTGAAAGGGATGTCAAGTTTATACCATCCAAGTAACGAATCTGACAGAGAAAGTAGATAAGCCAAAGTTAGAAGACTTTGTTGTCCTACGTAATTTTAGAGACATGTTTGTAGATGAGATACCAGAATTACCTCCTAGAATGAGAATAGATTTCTCCATAGACCTACTACCGGGTTCAACCCCTATCTCAAAGGCACCTTACCAAATGAGTCTACTAGAACTGACAGAATTAAGAGTACAATTACAGGAATTATTGGATAAAGAGTATATCAGACTGAGTGTTTCACCATGGGGGGAACTCGTCCTCTTTGTGAAAAAGAAAGACGATACTCTAAGACTCTGCATCAATTATAGACAACTGAACAAAATGACTATTAAGAACAAATACCCCTTACCAAGGATAAATGATCTATTCGACCATGTAGGTGGGGCCAAGATCTTTTCAAAGTTGGATTTACGATCTGATTATCATTGAGTTAGGATAAAGGACGAGGACATAAACAAAACAACTTTTTGAACAAGATATGGAAACTACAAATTTGTTGTCATACCTTTCGATCTCAATAACGTACCAACCACGTTTATGTGCCTGATGAATAGTATTTTCAGCCAGTACTTAGACAAGCTCGTAGTAGTATTTATCGATGATATCCTGGTCTATTCTAAAAAGGAGGAAGAACATGAGGAACACTTAAGAATAGCTTTGCAAACGTTGAGGAAACACAAACTGTACGCCAAGTTTGACAAGTGTGACTTCTATCAAAAGGAAATACAATATCTAGGACATGTAATTTCAGCAGAAGGCATTTTCGTAGACCCGAAAAAGATAAAAGCCATTATGGAATGGTCGGTACCAAAGGATGTGGCAGATATCTGGTCATTCATGGGAAGCACTGGATATTATCATAGATTTATAGAAGGGTTTTCCAAGATAGCCTACCCTATCATGTCATTACAAAAGAAAGGGACCAAGTTTAGCTGGTCACAGAAGTGCCAAGATAGTTTTAACAAGCTGAAGGAATTATTGACAACTGCACCCATTTTGAAGGTAGCAGACCCAGATAAAGACTTCACAGTATGTGTTGATGCAAGTAAAGAAGGGCTAGGTGGTGTCCTAACTCAGGAAGGACACGTGATTTGTTATGAGTCTCGAAAATTAAAAGAATATGAGCGAAATTATGTCACTCACGACTTAGAATTGGCAGCAGTAATACACGCCTTAAAAATGTGGCGACACTACATAATGGGAAGAAAATTTCTACTATTAACGGATAATAGCGGTGTAAAATATCTATTTATCCAACCAGAGTTCAATGCAAGGCAAGCTAGATGGCTAGCCTTCTTGAGCGAATTCGACTTCGAAGTCAGACATATCAAGGACAAAGAAAATAAAGTAGCAGACACTTTAAGCAGAAGAGTCCATGGGTTATTTGAGATAAATATCAGTAGGGAAGAAAGTGATCTGGAACAAAGAATAAGGACGACAGGTATTAACAACGAAAATTACATTAAGATGATGGCAGAATTACAAAACAGTATCACAAACTCAGATAAACCAGATCTAAGTATCGACAAGAAGGGAATATTACGATTTAAAAACAAACTTTACATACTAAACTCAACAGAATTAAAGGTAACAATCTTGGATGAAGTGAATAAGAAGTCGTATTCTGGCCATCCAAGTTACCAGAAAACAATAACAACACTTAGAAAACTATTTTACTGGCCTAATATGAAAGGAAAAATAGTGGAATACTGGACTAGGTGCCAAGATTGTCAGTAGGTTAAGGTCGAGCACCAGCATCCAACCGGCCTATTACAGCCATTACCAGTACCGGAATGGAAATGGGAGGCCATATTGCTAGACTTTAAAACAGGTTTGCCTAAAACTCAGAAACATAATGATTCTATCATGGTTGTAATCGATAAACTCAGTAAGTCTGCACACTTTATTCCTGTAAAGTCTACCTTTAAAGCTATAAACATTGCTGAAATATTCATGAAAGAAATGTTTATATTGCATGGTATTCCTAAAATGGTGATTTCAGATAGAGACGTAAAATTCACATCTTCTTTTTGGAAGGAATTGTTTGCAGGGATAAATATTAATTTGAATTTCAGTAGGAGTTATCACCCACAAATGAATGGACAGATCTAGAGTACAAACCAAATCATGGAGGATATGCTCCACATGTACGTAAGAGAAAAACCAAACAAGTGGGAAGACTATCTGCACTTGGTGGAATTTGTGTATAACAATGGGTACCAAACTTCAGCCAAGTTGAGCCCTTTCGAAATAATGTATGACAGAAAATGTATGACTCCAATTAGCTGGGATAACCCACTGACTGGCTCATGGTTGGACCAAATATGCTCCAATAAATGGAGAACATGTTGAGGAAAGTACAACAGAACTTGAAAGAAGCACAAGACAGACAAAAGAGCTATGCAGATCAGAAAAGAAGACACCTGGAATTCCAAGTAGGGGACCATGTTTATTTGAAGGTCAAAGCCCGAAAGAGCTCGTTGAAGTTAGGAAACTGTGCCAAGATGGAACCCAGGTTTTGTGGGCCCTTTGAGATATTAACTCGAATTGGACCCGTAGCATATCAACTCGCACTCCCATCTAATCTAAGAATTCATAATGTGTTTCATGTTTCTTTGTTAAAAAAATATATTCATGACCCTACTCATATGATTGATTGGAACTTGGTGCAGGTGGAACCCGAAGGCGAGTTCCAGGTGGAACCCCTACGTATTCTGGACTAGAGAGAAATAACACTTCGGAATAGAGTCGTCACTCAGGTAAAGGTGCAATGGAAGCACTTTAGTCCCGAGGAGGCCACTTGGGAGTTGGAGGGAGATCTGCGAATATCTCATCCAATCATGTTCCAAGAAAGGAATGAACATTGAGGACAATGTTTTATTGAAGGGGGAAAGGATGTGACATCCCAAAATAAAGTATTTTTGAAATTTAAATTGTTGGAAAATTATTCCATTTTTAGTAAATTTGAATTTGGAAATTCTTTTCCTTTTATGGCAATTTTGAATTTTGAATTTAATAATTGTAATTAATTATTATGACTGTTGGGCAGAAATCCGATTTGACCCAACTAACTATTTGACTATGACACTTGTATGAAAACAAAATATTTTATATTGATTGCAGGAGGACAAATGGAACAACCATGTTAAAAAAATCAACTGACCATGACTCCATGAGTGGGGAACCTATTGGAACTACCTCTGGCATGATTATTACAAGTGGAAAATCATAGATTTGGCCATTGGTAGCCACTGGAAATCATGGATTTAGAAAGCTGCGAAAATTCCCAAGGGAGGGAAAGGACCTAGGCAAAAGGATTTCTTGATGAATAAAGAGCATATGTGAGGAGGCAGGATGCTATCAAGTATGTTGGGAAAGGAGACTATTGTTTTTTTTTCCCTTACTATTATGAACACTACAGTGTGAGTGTGAGGTAAGAGGAAACTATGGAAAGAGAAGTACATTGCTGAGGAGGAGTCTTCCAAATTCACCCTCATGGATTCATGGTCGGGCTAGGGGGTGAATTGAGAAAGTGTTTTGGATGCCTTATTCTATGGTTGGGAGGAATGTGGTTGTTCCCTTCGTTTTCCCACAAACTAGTTCATATATGTAAACCTTACCCTAATCTGTTCTTGGATGTGTTTGTGTGTAACTATTATTATGCATTTAACTGTACTAAGTTCAAATGATTTTTCCATGGATGACATCTATTCGTCGTATGAAAGTTAAAATTACAGTCTAAATTCTGGATTGGTCCCTCCCGAAATCGAGAATACTAGGCAAAATTTTATGTATACGATTAAACTTAAGGGAACAGATCCATCTATAGGATATGTTTAAATCTGTAGTCGAAATGCTAGTTCGGATGATCTGTGTATTAACATGCTTGAAGAAAATCGATCTGTATAGGTATAGGTTTATTTTCTATGACTGAGATATTAAACAGATATAACTTTGAGCAATCAGAGTTGAGTAAATTTGTACCTAAAGAAATTTTAGATGTATCACTAGAGTTAAAATTCAGAACAATCGTGCCCCTTAATGGAGACTTCCTTTCAATATATTTAAGAGAAATGCGAGACAACAAAAATCATATGGATCGACCACCTGTGTATCGATATATTATACATATATAGACATTTGGAAAACCGTAAACCGGAAGTAAACTATGTACATCTGAGAGGTCAATATGATATACATTTTCTTTTTCTTGTATTGTATGACTTTTACTGATCAGTCGTATGCAACATGCAAATGAAATACTAACTGTGTAAAGAATGGAAAAATTTTGAAAGTTAAAGAAATCTCGGAAATCCCTTTTGTTTATCAGATGCCAAAACCGAAAGTAAAAATCATGGAACTTGACAAGTATCATAAGATTTTATGCATTTCTTATTCCAAGAGTGGTCCACCCTTTCCACAGCCAAAAATGTTTTTGGTGGATTAGAAGTTGGATTAAACCTTAAGGAGATCCGGAACAAATTTCAGGAGTCTATACGTATAACCACAACCACACGATTTACTCTAAATGAAAAAAATTTAATCAACAACTGACATGAGTAAATATTTCATTAAAAATCAATTCATTGTATATTCTACCTTTGCCTCATTCCCAAATATAGATTATGTCTGGAATATCACTATGCAAAGACTAACAATAAACCTCATTAAAGAAAGAAATTTACAACCCTTGTTTAAAAACTTTTCTGTACATCTAATGATTTGGTATCAGTCGCATGCCAAGAATGCCAGGGTAATAACCCAACACCACCAGGTCTTTTCCAGAACTTTCAAGAGTTCTCTTAATAGACACCAGATTACCTTTCTGAGCAGGACTCGATTTAAATCCAACACCATTTTCCACTTCGACCTGCATAAGGAGAAAAGCACTCAGTTAGTTATGGAATATAGGACTCACCAAACTTGAAGTCTTTCTTTTATCAAACATAGAAGATAATGATTGGGTGTAATCTTACACACATCTTTGATTTTCCATAGGTAGGCTTCCTTTCTAAATAGCGACCGCCGAAAGGGGAGGAGTGAACGCGATCAAGCTGATGGGTACCCTCGCAACAAACAAGACCCCATCATTAGTTATAGTATCCAGAATAAAAAATATGGGTTCATAGGCAATGTTCTTTCATAAAAGTATAGGAATTCTGACTTCAAATCAAGTAAAATTTAAACAAAGGGCGAATTTCATATATTTATACAAAGGAATAGATAAGTTGCAAACATATATTTATATTAAACATGAGTTTCGTGAGCCTATACACTGATAGTATGAGGATACTTATTATCTTTAAAAAAACACATGAACCTACTTAAAAGAAAGAAAAAATTTACTTTAAACCACGGAGTAAGATGCATACCCTCCTCTCGATGGTCAAACCATGGCCAAGAGCATATAAAAACCCATAAACCATTGTCTGTGGAATGATATAGGAATTTTAACCTGAGAGGTATTGCTAATTCCGGGTTCCAAAAGAGGAAGTAAGAATGGGTATCCGTTCTCCTCAGTAGGGTTATGGTTTTTAGTCAAGACAGGTTACAGTCTAAGAACTCTTCAAGGTGGGTAGACAGAGCCTAAGATCAGGAAACAATATTTAGTCATTATACAGAGAATACCCAAATACGACAAAGATCATTATCAAAATGGACCATCTACCAATTCGCTAACCCCGAAAAACTAAAAATGCATTACAGTATGGCTTTCTCCAAAACAATGATACAACACAGCGCAAGTGAGACTGTCAAGAATAAATTCACACTTCTTATGAATAACCCTCAGAATCTCGAAGGAAACAAGAGAACGAAGGGTGGAAGTGAGACAAGAAGATCTATCTACCCGTAGCGAGGAAAACCAGAATGCCTCGGTTGAGTTTTAGTAACGAGGAAGTAATTTAATAACAGTTAAATGTTACTGTGGGAGCATGAATCTTACCAGGAGGATGGATGAAATATAATGCCTCTATCACAGAATTTTCCCATCTTTCCTTCAACAACATTTCAGAGTCGCAAAACCAAATCCTTTATGAATTTACTTGTTACCAAAATGAACCGTTATAACCCAAAGAAAACCCTCACCGCGTAAATTAAATGTCGTTGGTATGAAGGAAGGGTCGGACATGTGAAGAAGGGAACTTGGCGCATCCACAATCGATGAAGGGTCAGGTGATGGCCTCGACTCTCGCACACATTAGGGTCCATTAATGGTCGGGTCAGGGTTTTAACTCTCGAATGACTTGTTCCTGCCAGTCCAATTAATGGGTTACGGATGAAGAAGCACCTGTGCATTTAAGGTAAGTTTTAACCTAACTAATTCCAACCTCGTTAAGGTAATATTTAGTCGAAATTCCATATGAGACAGGTGGAGTCAACAAATAGATAGCACGGGCCGTTGGTTTTCAAATAATCTTTACATCAATATTAAACCGGGAAGTACTTACCCCCAACCACTTCCTTAGTATTTCAAACATTTGTGCAAAGGGGTATAACCTGCCCCTTTACCTTTACTTTTCTTACATGACTCCTTTGATCAAGTGGTTAAGGCTACGCATATGACTAAGTCCCAAATTCCTTCATAGTGATAAGGGAAACTATATGGATATATCATTTTTATTTTGGTATGAAAGTAAACATAGTCTACAGGACTATAAGTGAGTGATGAAGCGCGGAGTAAGAACAAGTTGAAATAATGTTTCAAAGATTAAATTGGGTAGCAAATATAATCAACGCCAGCCGTGACCTTTTTTTTTTATGACAAACCCATTCAAAGGTGAATGTATAGAGAAAGACAATTTTTGTTTATTTGACAGTTTTGAGGTCTATTACAGTTCCCTATCAGGACTGTATCTCCCTCTAACCATTACCCCTCTAATGGACAGTCCAGATATTTCCACTCGTCTTCCACATCAACAACGGTTTCCACCGTATACCTACCATATGGCACTCATAGTGGATTACAAACCACTTCTCCAAATGTCAAAATGCCATGAAATGTGGCACAATCATCATCTAACACATGGGGCTACTCCGTGGCTTACATGTCATATCAAAGTACTTGGATTATCCAATCAGGTAATGACACATGTCCTCCTCATGAAAATCTAACTACCCTTTTGGCACCTCCGTCACCCAATCATCACATCCCTTACCAATACTCCCCAAGGGAACTGGTAGATCCCATAGTGAATCGACGATTGAAATTGCACCATGTCTTTTCTTCGATCAATGATCTAGATTACCTCGTAGAGTTTCCTCCATCGAAGTGCCTCCAACTCAGGCATCTAAGGTTGCTCCAACCATCAAACTCCATTGGTACACATACCAATGGATCCAATGGTCCATGTCTTCTCATTGTGCCAAATCTACCCCTCCCACTGATCTATGATTCAAATTGTCCTTTGATTTTCTCCCATTAGGGTTTCTTTACTTAGACATCCAAATCTATTATGATTATTCTACTTTGATGACCCTCACCGCGATGGATCCAACGACCCAGGTCTCCCAAAACCACTCTCTGATGGATCAATGGTGGATATTTGTCCACCCTCAAATCCAATGGTCAACAATTAAGTGTTACCCTCCCCAAAGTTATAATCCAAATAGGGATCATCCTTGTCCTTTTGGAAAACTAGGCATTAACACATGCCATCCTCTGAGACATGTTGGCTTCCATGCTGGCATGACACGACATGTCGATGTTATTCTCTCTCTCCTTGCACTTATATGATAAGGTATGGAGCCTGGGGATGGAACATTGTTCCTCACACCCAATATCAACGGTTGGGATTCCACCTTTCAACCCTTCTAATAGATCAATAGTTATAGTTGACTCAGAACCCTTCCATGTGGGAGTCCCAACACAACTTTGCACCCATCACTCAGGTGGTTTAACCTCTAATAAACCTTAATGCTAAGATCAATGGTCCAAAATTTTCTAGGATTGTTCACCGATGGATCCAATGGTTCATGTTATCTCAGAGCTCTTTCCATCAGATTCTCTGATCAACCCTGTTCCAAGGTGCTCCGATGACTCTGCCTTCAAACAAAGGGCCAATATCTAATCACTATGTTGATTCAATGACTACAATTTCTTCATGATGAAAACAAAGGTTTTCTCTAGGCTAGAAGTCCAAATATAGACATAATTGTTCAGGGATTCTTCCAAGTTTTTTCTCATGGTTTCACTGGGCCTTTAAAGTCTCTAAAACCTTATTATGTAACCTTTCTAAGGAATTATCTTCCTATGTCTATGAGGATTTTATTTCTGCAATCCTTCCATTTTGATGTGGGGTTTTATACGAGGCTTAAGGATCCTTAACCCAATTTGGGATTCCTTAAGGTTACCATCCAACTCAAGACTTGGACTCCTCAGGGTATATAAGGTTTATCTCCCTTCTCAGGCCTTCAACATGCCATTACTATAATGTTTCGTTCCTCTCAAGAAGTATTATTCACTCTTATTTCTCTAAGATTGTTTTCTTTTCTCATGCATCATACTGTAGAAAAATGTCCTACTACACACACAAGAGGTACAAACATGTAGTTATATTCATGACTGCATTCACAAAGGGAATTCTATTTATACATTCCCTAGTTATTCGAAGTAGGATGAAAGATCTCCATGTTCATATATACACTACGCATACCATTACAGGCATCTCTGCAAGTATCTAGCCATGCATTTCAACTTAATTTCATAGAATAAATAAAATATTTGTCTTTTACAAGTTGTGACCAACCAACTAATTATAGGTGTTTTCCTTTCCACCCAACCATGGGTGTTGCGTGCTCTATAACTTCAACATCAGGCCACCCTCGTGCCAAGCCATGATACCACCAGGGAAACTCTCTCTCAAGTTCTACAAGAGTTTGGTATATGAAGGTTAATCTCCCCCAAACCACTCTTGGTAAGTGTTATCCCCTATCCTAGGGATAACTAAGGAGATTATGTCTTGAGTCCCACATGGAGTACTAAGAGCCAGAGGACTTGAGCTTGGCCCCAAAGAGCCCATCTTTTCTTCAATGCATCCCATCTATCAGCAACAACAACATCCATCCCACTAGCCTGGTCCTGAAGTAGCAGTGGGTCTTGCTCCATGAGGTAATGAGTCTGGATATTATTGAATGTGTCACTCTGATTTTCAAAGCATTTGATTGTGTTGCACTGAACTCTCCTTTATTTCATAACATTTTCTTGGAAATTATGATATTCAACTTGTTCATACCTAGGGGGGTGACATAATGACCTAATAATTTGGTTATCCTTTAGGATGAGTTGACACTGAGTGGTTCTATGAAAGGTCATCGTCCATTCCTTCCATACTTACCACTTTTCATCATTATTCTTCTCATATTCCCTTACCTTGGTTCGAGAATTGGGTTTGTCACACTTGCAAGGGTTGTACCTTTCCTTGTGGGAAGAAGGGGCTAAAGGCATAGAGGGTAAAAGTAATTGGCAAGAGTTAAAAGCCAAAATAAAACCTTTGAGATGCTTCTCCCATGGATTCTTGAAAAATAAATAAAAGGATTCTTAGTAAGAAAAGGGGACCCGTAAGATAAAATAAAACTCAAGGTTTGGTTGGAAGATGGGAGGTCTCATCATGAGCCGACCTATTAGGTCCATGGGCATGTAGAAGTATGACACTACAATCTATCTAGTCAGAAAACCAGGGTAGTGGCTCTTGGTGGAATATCCAAGATAAAGGGGGTATCATCACGAGCCAACCTTCTCATTTCCATGAAGTGCTTATGGGTAACATTGTCACCTCTAGTCCCAACACCATGACAATGTCCCCCAACTTTTCCCTTGAAAATAAAAAGCAATAAGACTAAGAGTAAAAGACATGAATGGGTTAGGAAAAAATGCCATCCATGATAACGTGCAACTCTCCCTCTACAAAGGCATCCACGAGAAAGACCTACATTTCCCTGTTATCACTGCACCCTCTACCCAAAGACTTACCTTACACCATTTCACACACTTAAATGAACT
>JZKD02S1673326.1:386997-421777 GCA_000966675.3 Picea glauca
TTGGGTAATTTGATTATTGGATGTGATTGGCATTTCTATGATCCTTGTGACTTATGAGACCATGAAGGGCGTACTAGTTGTGGTAGTTGCAGGACCATGCCTTGGTGGACAAGTACATATGGGGAGATGATTAGCTTAGACTTCCATGGGGCTGAAATCCCACAGATGGATGTTGTGACCCTAGCTAGGTGTAGAGAGATGTCAGAGACTTGCACCAGGGAAAAGGAAGGATGTTTCATCAAAGACACTTTGGCATAATTAGACCCAGGGGGGTCTTACTTTTCCACCTATACGTTGGGCTTGGGAGGCCCATGACATCACCATTGTGACCCTAGACGCCAACCAATGTCAGGATTGGCATTTTGAGGAAGTTGTGTGCTAACTGGCACGTGTGGCATCATCTAGGGGCTTGGAAGGACTAACGTTTTGCAGATGAGCCCCAACATTTCACCGAGGAGGCTCAACATCACCCTAGAAGAGCACAGTGTCACCTCTAAATATGATTTTAGGGTTTAATTATTTTAATTTGTGTAAAAACTGGACTTTTCATGTAATTTGGCCATGTCATCCTTTTGATGACCTAAAATTAATTAAAGCTCTTAATTATTGTATAAGTAGAGAGATACAACTCTCATTTATTCATCATTCACTCATCACACAAGTGGTGGTCTAAAATTCTGCCCTCCTTAAGGGTTATTGGCTGAAATCTAATGGTGTGCACTTCTTAATGTATGGAGTTATAAATATTTACCAGTTGAAATATTAAAAAGCCTCATAAACTTACGCATTGTTTCGCAATAATTTTAAATCCAATTTTTATGTAACACAAATGTTTTGATAATTTATAAACACCAAAAAAATTGAATCTAAATAGATTTGATATATCAAAATATGCATGTAAATAGATTTGATATATCAATCTCAATAACATTGATATGGATTTAGGTTAAATTTATAAAATCTCAATTTATGTGTAACTATAAATTTAAATAGGAAGGTTGTTACAATTTCAACGATCTCTAGAAAATACTTTTCTACCTGATAATAATTAATAGTAATTGTCTTTGAAATTATAAAGATTAATGGTTTATAAAATATATCTTTGTTGATGGCTATCCAGATTAATATCTTCCATTCTAAGTTATTAGGGAAGGACTTTGTGCATTCATCACTATCTTGTTGAAAATGGGCACTTGAATTACATAGATTTAACCACTCAAATATGCATAACCAACAATTTTGGTGAGGACTATATATATTTATAAACACTAAAAAAAATTGCATCTAAAATTGTCATCCAAAATTGCATCCAAAATTATTGTCATCACAATTTTCTGCGAGATATTGAATTATTTATCTTGTGAAATCACTTTAAATATAAATAATTGTTATTAATGTATGAATTTATAAGGATTTACCACAAATATTTCAGAGTTGAAAATATAAAAAAACTTCATAAACTTACACACTATTCCACATTAATTTGAAATCAAATTTCTATGTAACACAAATCTTTTTGATAATTTATAAACACAAAACAAAATTGCACCCAAATAGATTTGATATCTCAAATATATTATAGTTACACAAATATTTTTTATATCGTGATCTATGTGTATCTATAAATTTAAATAGGAAGGTTGTTATAATTTGTTCAATGAGCTCTCAGAAATGCCTTTCTACCTGATAATAATTAATGGTATTTTTTTTTGAAATTATAAATATTAATGGAACCTAAAAGATATATTTGTTAATGGCTATCCACATTAATATCGTCCATTCTAAGTGATTAGAGCAAGACTTTGTGCATTGATCACTATCATCATTTGGTTTTGGGTTTTTTCTTTAATTAAGCTTGACATTCGGTGCATTGATAAGTGGTTTCTTTTACGTAATTAATCTTGACATTGAGTGTAATGAGAAGTGGTTAAATATTGTAATTTTAATATGGTAAGAGAAGGTCACATTTTTTAGCGTTTTCAAAACAAACTGTATATTTTATAATTAGTTTAAATATGATGTTCTTTTTTCATAAATTTGATATAATAAATTTGATAATCAAGTTTTAAAAGATCTTCTGTTTTTGTTCCATCTAAATTTATGTTTTACTTTAAATTATTTTCATGAAAGAATACATATCTATACTCTCCCTTAGCTTATCGAAAATTTCTTTGCAACCAACATGTTTCAATGAAACAATCTCATTTCATGAAATTGCATTTTCAAATGGATAACTCGACTCACATTTTATCATTGCTTTATTTTATTTTTCTGTCCAACTTTAGTGATTTTGGGAATTGAAAATCCTTGTAGGAATCTCCCCATTTTTTGATATTGAGAGAAATAAAAGTTTGTGTGTGATTTCCATGGTCATTTTGCAATTCGCAATTCACAACTTTCTATAAAAGGAAGTGACAAAAATAATTATTGTTATTTGTTATTAGAGTTACGGTTATTTGTATTAGGATTTTCTTTGTAATAATAAAATAATAATTTTATTTTATTCATAATAATGGAATAATAGTAATAAACTATATTTCCCCCGGATGGGGTGACACGCGCCAATCTGCAAACACCTGGACGATCGTCGGGACGCCCATTTATGGCATCAACCGGAGAACCGGCCTTTGATAATTAACTCGCGCATGAACTACACCAGGCACCTCCCGTCGACGAGCCCTCTCGCGCGAGGGATCTGTACCTAGAGCTAGAGCAATAATAGCCCAGCCTTAATGGCCTCGGCAGGCACGATTGCGTGGTGTTCAATCGAGGAGATGAATAGCGGTGAGGGGAATTGGACCCTTACAGTGTTCATTCGGCTGAATTGTAAATTTCATCCTCCGTTGCAACCAGGTAATGAAATAGTCGAGCAGGAAGTAGCTCGAACCATGTCCAGACTCCGGGGGAAATCCCGCAGAGGGGCAGCATGATATAGGGCCGAGTCTAGGCATAAACGCATCCGTAATTTTGAAAGAGCATTAGCCTTGGCTGCCGCCAGACGAAAGAATAAACCTGGGATGCCACCAATGGCGATTATTGAAGAAATCAGCTGGGAGGAAGCGCAGCAACATCTCCCCTCGCTCGTCAGTGCGGAAGCACCTAAGCCCCTGCATGTAAAAGCCCCGTGGGACCTTAAAACTGCATCCGAAGAGGACCTCTTCCCAACATGCATTGTGGAAGAGGAAGCCCCTCCCAGTGACATTACATGGATAGTGACGACTGCGGGAATGGGATCAAGCGTACCGGGGGAATCAAGCACACGAATTCCCAACGTTAGTGAGGATACGAACCGGACTCCAGTCGCGGACTCTCGGTACCTCCCACTCATCTTTGAGCTCAGGCACCTGATGGAGGACCTCACATTTCGCCTAGCCCGGTTGGACCAGCGACTGGACATGATTTTCGCAGCTTATTCCAAAAGCTCTCCAAAGCGTCAGTGCCCAACATGCGCAAGGGCGTATTCGCTCCTGACGCTGGCGTCAGACAAAGAATGAGGCACCCGGTTAGGAATTTTTCTGTTGTCCAGTTCAGTTAGAAAGCTTAGTCACTTTTTGGTTTAGTTATGGCATATGTCTTAAAACTCCTTAGCTTAATAGGCCTAGTTTCCTCCGGGCAGGGCACCCATATGTTCTGTTATGACCTAGCCCAGCTGTCTTGGTTTCCTACATAGGCAGGACAACTGGCTGCAACAGGGGACACTGTATTCTACTTTTTGGTAATATAATAGGCACTACTTTTTTATTTAAAAAAAATAAAATAGTAATAAACTATATTTTAAGTTTTCATTCTTTTATAGGGGTTTTATTATAATGAAATTTTTTTAGTAAAATTTATTATTTTCAGTATACGGGTTTTAATGAAGAACAAACCCTTATCATCGCATTGTGAAAAACACATCATTGTCGTTGCAATGTTAAAAACATGGTCTCATTGTCGCAATATGACGAACACACCCTTTTCGTCGCAATGTGACAAATATGGCCTTGTCATTGCAGTATGATGAACATAGCATCGTCATCACAATGTGACACACATATCCTTTTGTCATAATGTGACAGAAATATCCTTCGATTGACATAGCCTCACTGTCACAATGTGATGAACATACCCTTATCGTCGTACTATGACAAACATAGCCTTGTCCTTGCAATGTGACGAACATAGCCTCGTTGTTGTAATGTGACACAAATATCATTTCATCACAATTTAACACAAATATCCTATGATGAACATAGCCTCATTTTCGCAATGTTATGCAAATATCCTTTTGTCGTAATGTGACGTAAATATCCTGTGATGAACATAGCCCTGTTGTCCCCATGTGACAGACATACCCTTATCATCTCACTATAACGAACATAGACTTGCCGTTGCAATTTCATGAACATGTCCTTGTCTTCGCAATGTGACACAAATATCATGTTGTCATAATGTGACGAACATAGCCCTGTTGTCGCAATGTGACGAACATTGCCTTGTCCTCGCAATGCGATGAAGATAGCCTTGTCATTGTAATGTGATTAACACAACATCGACATCACAATGTGACAGAATTATCCTTGCATGACAATGTGAGGAAAATATCCTATGATGAAGATAGCCCCGTCATCATAATGTGACAAACATACCCTTATCCTCACACTCTGATGAACAACTAAAGAAGGTATATACTCTATGATCCATGTGTGGTGTAATTAAATGTCCTTATGACAATAATAAATCATCATCAATTTTGAAGTATAATTCATCATCTACAAAGTTCAAGTTGATTTGTTATCAATGTCTTTAGAACAAGTAACATCATCATCTCTAAAGTTAAATATGATTTTCTATCAATGTCCTTAGAACAAGTATGATTTTAAGTTTCCTTCTATGTAATACATCACATCAATTCAAAGTTTGTATTTTTGTGACAAAGGAAACACTTTGTTATATTTAAAAAAAAAAACTTGGTTGAAGCTTCTCTTTTGTAGTATGTTGAACATAAACCAACCTTGTCATGTGACAAACATAACCGGACATTCCAATGTGATGAAAAAAATCGAACATTGCAACATGAGGAACATAATAATGTTGCAATGTGATTAACATAGTAGTGTCACAATCTAACAAACATAGTCACATCACAATGTGACGAAAATTGAATTTTCATCGCAATGTGATGAACATAGCCACATCATCTCAATGTGACATACATAGCCATATTGTTCGAGTGTGACGAACATAGCCTTGTTGTCACAATGTGACGAAGATAGCCTCATCACCGCAATGTGATACAAATATACCAATGTAATAATCTCAGAAACATTTCCAAATGTCGTTATGTTATGAACATAACCCATTGTCACAATGTGATGAGAAAAACCATTGTCACAATGTGAAATACATAGCCCAACATTGCAATGAGATGACCATTTCCCAACATCGCAATGTGAGGAACATAGCCATATTGTTGCAATGTGAAGAATATAGTAGCATTAAATTTTGAAAAACATAGTAATGTCACAATGGGACTAACATATACCTATCATCGCAATGTGACGAATATAGCCTTGTTGTTGCAATTTGAAGAACATAGCCATATTGTCGTAGCGTGAAGAACATAGCCTCGTCATCACAATGTGATGAAAATAGCCTCATCACTGCAATGTGACAGAATATCCTAACGTCATAATGTGAGAAACATTTTCACATCTCACTATGTGATGAACATAACCCATGGTTTCAATGTGATGTATGCAACCCAATGTCACAATGTGACAAACATAGCCTAACATTTCAATGAGATGACCATTTCCCAACATTGAAATGTGATGAAAATATTCATATCATTGCAATGTCATGAACATAATCACATCACATTCTAACCAACATAGTAACATCACAATGCGATGAACATAGCCCCATCGTCCCTTTGTGATGAACATAGACATATTGTTGCAGTGTCGCGAACATAATATTATCGTCACATTGTGATGAACATAGCCTCATCACCATAATGCAATACACATATCCTAACGTCATAATGTGAGAAACATTTCCAAATGTCGCAATGTGATGTATGCAACCCAATCTCCTAATGTGACAAACATAACCCAACATTGCAATGAGATAACCATGTCCAAAAATCACAATGTGACTAATATAACCAATTGTTAGAATGTGACAAACTTATTCCAATGCCAGATTGTAAAAAAAAAAAAAACCTACGTCACAATGTGATGACCATAACCTTATGATGTCATCTGACGAACAAATCCTAATGTTGGAATCTAATGAACAAAACATGATCAACTTTTCAATGTGATAGTTTCATAGTAAACCATGGTTAAACATATTCAACATGGTCCAACATAACCATCTCCACATGGTCTACGAAGGTCGACCATGGGCATGGTCACCCATAGTCAACCATGGGCATGGTCAACTATGTTAAACCATACTCTTGATCATGGTCACCAATAGTCAACCATAGTTGACATAATGGTCAGCAATAGTCATGCTTAAGATCAAACATGATGAATGTCATCCATAGTCATGGTCAACCATGTGGTCATGACCAACCATGGTCATCTATGAGCAAAAACTCTCAAACATGGTTAACCATTGTTAACCATGGTCAACCACAATAAACCAAGGTTAACCATAGTGAAGCTCATACAGTGAAGGTCTACATAAGCTAACCATGGTCATGGTCAACAACAATTAACAATTATTATGGTAATCCAATGTCAATATACATCGAAGGATTAAAATAATGTAATGTATTAATGTATTACTAATAAAATTATTAATACACTAATAACATTAAAGTATTAATATTTTAATTTATTAATGCTTAAATAGTGTACTATACTTTAATACATTAATACTTAAATACATTTATACTTTAACAAATTAATACTTTAATGCAGTTAATTCCTTAAATACTTTAATGTATCAATGCATTAAATACTTTATTAATGTATTAAACACTTTAATGCATTAGTGTATTTAATATATTAAAATATAATTATTTAGGAATTAAGGTATAATACATTATTTAAGTATAAAATGTATTAAAGTATTATTATTTTAATAGTTTAAAGTATTCATATTTAAAAAATTATTATACTTTTACATATTAATATTTTAATGCATTAGAGTATTAAATATTTAATGCATTTATATATTAAAGTATTAAAGTCAACCAAGGTTCCTCAAAGTTAACCATGTTCATGTTAAGAAACTATCATCATTCTCCACCATATTTGTTTTCAATTAATAATGTATTAGTACTTTAATATTTTATAATTAACATGTATTATTACATTAATAAATGTATTAATGTATTAATAATGTATTGATGTATTAATATTTTAATGATATATTTATTAATATATTGTTACTTTAATAATTTATTAAAGTCATTTCTCGGATGGGGTGACATGCAGCACAAAATGACTACATATCACGGGCCCAAGCCTAGCCATAAATATGGTAGGTTGACTCCTATCCCCTCTCCATTAAATGGAAGATCGTCATTACTGCCTGTTAAGAGGCGAAGGAAAACTCTCTCGTGCGAACAGAATGATGAACATGGGATTTAGTGGATGGGAGACTGTAACATCCCCAAAAATAAATTACTTTTGAATGCGAAATTTCTTAGGAAAATTATTTCCGTTTTTGGTAAATTCGAAATTGGAAAATTTTTGCCATTTATGGCAATTCCGAATTCCGAATTTGGTTCAATGTAATTAATGATTATGACTGTTGGGAAGAGATTTGATTTGACCGAACTAACTATTTGACTATGACACTTGTATGAAACATAATATTTTATATTTATTGCTGGTGTGACATCCCCAAAAATAAAATATTTTTGAAATTTAAAATTGCTCGAAATTTATTCCGTTTTTAGTAAATTCAAATTTGGAATTTTTTTCCATTTATGGAAATTCTGAATTTCGAATTTGGTAATCGTAATTAATTATTTTGACTATTGGGCAGAGACCTGATTTGACCCAACTAACTATTTGACTATGACACTTGTATGAAAACATAATATTTTATATTGATTATAGGAGTACAAATGGAACAACCATGTTAAATTTAGCTAACCATGACTCCATGAGTGGGGAACATGTTGGAACTACCTCTGGGCTGATTATTACAAGTGGAAAATCAATGATTTGGTCACCGGCAGCCCCTGAAAATCAGGGATTTAAAAGCTGCGAAAATTCCCAAGGGATGGAAAAGACCTAGGCAAATGATAAATAACATATGTGAGGAAGCAGGATGCTGCCAAGTATGCTGAGAAAAGAGACTATGGATTTTTCCTTGCTGTTATGAGAATTGTTGAGTAAGTGTGAGGCAAGGGGATAACTATTGGAATTGTGGACATTACTGAGGAGGAGTCTTCCAAGTTCGCCCTCATGGATTCATGATCAGGCTAGGGGGTCAATCGGGCAAGTAATTTTGGCTTCCCTTTCTACAGTTGGGAGGAACGTGGTTGTTCCCTTTGCCTTCCCTGCGAAATGGTTCAGATATGTTAATCTTTCCTCTCTCTGTTTAAATGATTATATATATATCCGATGTAATGCATCTGGTTATGCTAATGTGAAATATTTTTAGGAATGAAATCTGGTTGTTTGTGTAAAGTTTATAACATAAGACAAAATTCTGGAAATGTTTCTCCTGTAATTAAATTTCTAGGGAAAATTATCTATGTTTAAATGAATCTGAAACAGATTCTATCTATAGGTGTATCTTTATTCCTATTATTAAATTTCTAGGTGGAACCATCTATGTATGATTAGATTTGAACAAGTTTATGTATATATCACCTTTATATTTCCATATATATATATACACACACAATTGCAGTTGGTACTCTGCGTAGGATTTATTGATTAAACGAAAATTAAAAGACTGCAACAAAAAAATCAATTATACAGAAATATGTTGACATAGTATACAGACAAACAATTATTCCAACCATAAATAAACTATGATAATAAGGGAGTTACAGAATAGTAGGAACTATATGGAAATAATTGAATATGCCTATACATTTTTCCTCTGACAGAGCACTACCATAGATTATATAGCATCCTCATTGTACCATTGAAGAATTTTCAGATAATCTCATCATTCTTACTACATAAAGTCAATTATGGAAGTATGTGGTTATACCACAAATATTGTTTCTATAGTTTTAATACTTGGATATATAAACAATGAAGAAATCAGTCTGTATAGAATTACTGCGTTTAAAACGGAATTCCTTCTGGATCTAGTTCAGACCATATAAAATTATGTTTGTATATATAAGTACATAACAAAGGTTATCTATACATCATAGCCTAATATGAATAATTATACAGAGTCATAGTCCTCACCATTTATCGAAGTAGGCTGAGACAAGTTTGGAATATCAATATAAGTATACAGTATTGAACATTCATATAGAGTAACATATCCATACATAGAATATTGATATATATGTTCAGATCTATACAAAGGTCTGATATTCGGGTTTTCTCCTTTTCGAGGAGTTTGTTTTTGTCCATATATAAATCCCCTAAAAGAAAACATAGGTTCCTTTCCTTACATTGCACGATTGTAACTCAGACTGCAAATATAATAGACAATAAAATACAAATCGGAACACAGTGTGAAAGAGTAAAGGGTACATGATTAAAACTAGAAAATTGATGAAACTCTTTTCCATAAGATCCAAGAAGAAAAATCAATACGGAACAACTATCCTTAGAATTATGTTGATATCATTTTCTAGAATTGTTAATTAAGATACCCAATTGATCGACAGAGGTCATTGTCTGTATTGCCTTAAAATCAAATACTCAACATATAAAATTTAACCACATACGAATTCAGCCAGATATACATTAATAAGGTAATAATCCCTTATGGCCATTGAAACTTAAAATACAGAGTTACAGGGCTGAGTTATCCCTTGAATAGAATCTTCTCTTCATGATGCTGACCCTTCTAGCTTAAAATTACATCAGAAAAAAGGAAGAAAAACACCCAGGGTACTCTTTAAGCATAATGAATTAAAACCCGAATACCTTTTGAGATTTTGACCAGGAGTCTGCGCCTGAATCTATGCACGGTCGAAGTCCCTACAAGAAATTTTTCAAGTTACATTAGTATTGTATAATAAAAGTAGAATGGACAGAACCTTTAATAGAATAATGAATGATAGGAGGAGTTTAATGAAATGTGGTACTCAAATCACGATGGGAGAACTGGAGTCTCTTCCTCTGTCCCATCTGGTCGTATAAACATCCCAGGTCGAGGGGAGGATGGTTCAGGGACTTCTGATGGGTACCCTCGTAAACACAGAGCCCCATCATTAGATCTCGGTTCCCAATCCTTTAAAGAATAAGAATGATAGTTTCAATATTAAAGAAAATTAATGCTTCAACCAACAAATATCTATGAGAACGCTTCGACTTCATAGACCTTCATACGAAACAAGCACATATGTATCCATGAGTACTGTAACTTTCTATAACTTTGACCCAAAAGAAAATCAAATACACAATGAAACTCTAGAACCTGTTAGGGAATTATGAAAGCGTCTTAAGGGCTATAAAGTTTTGATTAGTACTCCAGACAAGAACTTAACGTGCAACACTACATGAGATATGAACATCTAAGCTATACTCAAATGGAAATAAAACGCAGGAAACTTAAGAAGTGAGAGGCTCTAAACAGGTAATACACAAGAAGCATTCTAAAGAATTTACGGTTCGGGTATCCTACTTTAAATTATAGAATCGATACCTATACCTGGATGTTTACGCTTGGGGTAGTAGAGGAAATTCCGAGGGGAAGTCCAAACCCTGAACAATAATAATAATCCTCTCTCTCTCATAACTACGCGTTTTAAAAAACCTAAAGCAAAAGTAGTCCAGTATACTGAAATTGTAAATTTCCCCATGACTAAAGGAGACTTTCCATAGAGCCAAATATTTGAAGGAAAGACATTGTTTACAAAGAATCGGTAAGAAATAAAAAATACTGGAATGACCAAAATCCCTATCGACTTTTCTTACTCATCATCAAACAATGACGAGAGTATCGTAACTTACCATGAAGATGGGTAGCTCTTGCATATCTCACCAGGGGAAAACCTCCAGAGTGTCGACTACCATCGCAGAGGAGAAATGCATAAGGAAGAAACAAAACCCTAAACTCTAGGCAGGAGAACCCCAATGGAGCAATAACCATTACTACACAGACTGATAGTAGGAGTACGAAGGAGTTATCTGACCATGTGACATAACAGAGGTGGCATAAGTGTATTGGATACAAGGTGAGTGGTGGCCTCGGAATGTGAAATTGCAGGGCGTCCATTAATAGACTAGAAAGAGGGTTATTAAGTCTGACTGATAGAAAAACCCTCAGACTTCTTGTCGAGTTAATGCACTATCACAACTTTCTCATTGTTCAATTAAGGTGATTTAGTTCGTTATCCCTTCATTTGGAATACGAGGAGGGTTAGTTAGGAATAGAGTGAGTCGAAAGTTAAGTACCTTTAAATTATTACAAGATGTGACCCTTAACCCTTTAGTTTCTCCTTTTATAAAAGTAAATTGTTTGTATTCAAGTAAGGGACCATACATAGGGGTGAGGCTTAAATTTTTTATAGGACTAAAAGTCCTCTATATGCCATAAATGTATAGATATAATTGTATTGTGTCTATTAGTAAGATGGAAGGTGATGCCGAAGTCAGTTATTAAATAGGATAAGGAGGTTTATAGTAGTTCAATTTTCATTAATAACTTCATTGTTTGAATACTAGGAGAAGTAATGTTTCCCAAACATAATAATAATTTTTATTTTTATTGGGTAAATTGGCGTACATTACAGCTGGAGGAAAAATGGAACAGCCATGTTGAAATCAGTTGACCATGACTCCATGAGTGGGGAACATGTTGGAAATACCTTAGGGTTGATTGTTACAAGTGGAAAATCTAGAATTTGGCCATTGGAAGCCCTTAAAAATCAGGGATTTGGAAAGCTGTAAAAATTCCAAAGGGGGAAAAAGACCTAGGCAAAAATGACTTTGCATATATACCATATGAGAGGACACAGGATGCTACCAATTATGCTAGGAAAGGAATTACCTCTTGTTGTTATGAACATTGTTCTGAAGTGTGAGGCAAGGAGGAGTATGATGGGGAAATTTTTTGTTTTCTTGCTATTATGAACACTACTTGCTGAGTGTGAGGCAAGGAGCATATTTCTGAGGAGGAGTTCTGAGTTAGCCCTCATGGATTCATGGTTAGGCTATGGGGTGAGAAGGATAAGTGATTTGGCTGCCCTGTTCTAAGGTTGGGAGGAACGTGGTTGTTCCTTTTGTTGTCCCAATATTTATCTAGATATGTTTCTCTACTTTCCTCTTATCGTATTGTGCCATTGGAATAATTGTATATGTTTTCTATTCTAGATGATTACCTTATTGTCATATGTGTTATATGGAATTATAGAGTTGTTGTAGATTACTTGTGGAAATGATTCTGTTGATTAAAGACTACATCACAACAAGCTTTCTGTTATAGGAACAACATTATTTTTATTATAATGAATGGACTGGTAAAACGCTTGAGTAATATTTATATGGTAGGAATTGAATGTAAATAGTAAACTGTGTGGCAAATCCACTGGGTATTATATTAATCGTGGCAAGGACAGGGCTATCTTGTATAATGTAATAACGTATACAAGCAGAAAAAAATACAAATTCTGGAAGTTTTTGATGTATCATAAGTTCATATGCGGACAACGTATTTCAAGTTTTGTATTAATGCCAACCTATACAAAAGAAAACCCCAAATCGGGAAAAAAACACTACTAGTATAGGAATTCCCGAAATATTTATGTGACTATATAGAAGAAAGTTGTGAATAAGTATGTTGTTGGGTGAATTATTTCTATTGAATCTCTTTATTGACTAAAAGAGGGTATATATATATATATATATATATAGTACCATCACCTTGCGGACTCTTACTATGAATCGGATTTTAAAATGGATGAAGCGGGCATACGATAAACTCTTTCCAGACTTACATCCATGCTCAAATAAGTCTTCCTATAGGTATTTATACAAATACTAACAAGTTAAATATTTTAGAACCCTTTTGGGTCATTTTTACCACTATCAGACATGCGAATACATTTATATGCATATTCAGAATAAAAAAGTATTTAACTGACAAAATGCTAAACATAAATTCTGGGAAACATTTAAACATACAGGCGCATGCCTATTTTCTTAGTGGATTGGAATATGCATTGTTATACGAACAAATAAGGGAAGTTTTATTGTTTCTATAGACATCCAAGTAAGTCCAGAAATAATTTAAAATATAATTTCTTATGTGAATACTTATTGTTGCCGATACAGAGTTTTCTGAGTTATTTAAACTTCCATGTACAGGGAATTAATTTTTGAATGTCGCATAACTTGAAATATGAGTCCTTCCATTAAAACTGACTATATAATCGGAGCAAATGATTACAATCGTATTTCATTCTAGTAACGCAGAAATAAAGCCGGGTAATGAAGTTTCATCATGTATGTTCCATAGTCCCTAATTTCAGTCTAGAAACTAAATGAGTATACGAGCTCTACATAAACAAAACATTGTATTCCATAATAGATTAACAGTAGAGTCCCGATCTAGCATGGGGGTTTCCCCTTTATTTCCTTATGAATTTTAAAATGCAAATAAATAGTTTATAGGAATTATTGTGTAGGAAATAATACAATTATCCTAGAGGACACCTGTGTCTTTAGAGTAAAAACCTTGAGGGTTAATTTCTCCCTTTGAAGGCCATAAGGTGGAACTCGAGTACCTTTCGAATAAGGTCTCCTAATTGTTCAGTCCGTCGATAAACCCCTCACTGCAAGAGAATATTCAAGATATATCAAATTTATGGAAATAGATCAACAACAACGAATATTATTGGAAATAGAAAATAATAAAAGAGTAATGATCAAAACATTTTTCTTATGCGACCAAAATAAATCAAGTATGAAAAATCACTTAGCTTGAAATTACTGGGGTTCCTCACATCATTTCTGACACTGATCGAATCATCCTTCAGTGATGCGGAGGAGTGGGTTACAATTTGGCTGATGGGTACCCTCGCCACATAAACAGGGGTCCCATCATTAGTCGTTATGACCAAACATATATTAAACCAATATTAAGTATGCAATACATCTTATTAACATTCTGTAGATAAGTGCCACCTATTTATTCACATAATCCAAGGTGATAAATCATACATAGTATAAATCATTTATCACTGAATTGCCCATGTCGGAGTCTGATAGAGTTGTAAGTTACGGGCCAAGAGTAAAATAGGAAATGACAGAAAATCAAACAGGACAAATGCAATGGATTTCTAAGTACGATTAGCACTATCCTTTTACGATAATAGAGTAGGGATTTCCCAACATAAGCAAAAATCCCAGACCAATGCTTTTGAGCAAAACACATAAGACAAGCGTAATAAAACAATGCTTTCGAGCAACTCATACAAAATGAATTAACACTATAATATTTAATCCACAGAGAGAGTCAGAGGACTGCAATAACTTCCTATATAAGACGAAGTATGTAGTGATAACCTATCACAAGTCAACACAGCAACCATAACCCTGCAAATTAAGGTTCGACCCTACAACGAACCATCATGGGGAAGGTAATTTGGTCACAAGTTATGGATGTATAACTTCAAGCCCATGGAATTTAGTACAAGGTTAGGAGTTCAAGACAATCGTACATGAACCCAGAATATCAATCAGACTACAGTAAGTGAAAGGAATTACATAACCACGGGCGTTATAGTCGATTATTTACATGTGATTGATCTTGAGATATAGATTCATATGGGACAAAGGTTTGATACCCTCACAGAGCGAGACCATAGTTAGACCTAATGGTACAATCACAAAATCAAAAGAATGAGAGGTTCCTCATTACAAACTATTCAAGAATGGCGTTCAAGCAATAAAACCCTATAGCAGTGAATGGTCGTCCTCATGGGTTAGATGAGACCACTAGCCACTATGAGATGGGGTTTGGCTTTGTCATACAAAACCAGGTTAATTGTATTCCAGAAGCTTAAGAGAAAAGAGAACGAATACATATCTTAATAAAATAATTACAGAGACCATCCCAAACTCTTTCACGACTGACCTGTCCCAAAAACTTACTGTAACCCGGTCGGAAAGGTTACCACCGCTTGCCTGGTAAAGTAGTGTTGGTTGTAAGAGTAAACATATGGTGTTTACATCAGAAAGGAGACCACTTCCTTTCCAAGGTTACAGACCGAATGCAATTGCACAATTATCACATAAATATTTCTTTTTGAGGATACACACACTGCACAGGAGAAACATGATCAATAGCCTCAGGAACCCATTCCTAATGGATTAATGGTAAGACTTACATATGGTATGAAGACCATGTTATTAGGGTGATATGTTAGGAATTCAGTGGGAACGAAAGGCGAGTGATGGGCCAAAAGAGTATGTTGCAAGAGATAATTCAAGGTTGTAGACAAAGCTATAACTCTACAGGTATTGTCAACATTTATGGAGAAAAGAAGGACAAACCAGTTAGGGTTATGGTCTAGCCTCCCTAGACATCTATGTTTCACCTTTGGGCTCCTTCCCAATGGGTCTTTGATCCTTACACTAGATTCGGTACCATGGGATCGTTAAACAAACCAAGAAACAAGTAGTGGGTACCAACTGTGAACCTTAACCACTTGATCTTAGTGTCATGCACAACGAGGTCATTTAATTAATGAATAGGTGTAATAGGGACACTACCTGCTTGTAAACCGGAGTGGGCCTACCTTACCAATTGATCATTGTGGTTACACGTTGTAGGAAACTAGTTCATGGGTATGTCGTATGAGTCAACTCAGGGAAATGGAGGCATCTAAAGAAGACACATGCTTACATAATCGTTCTATGAAAATGAAATTCTAAGATGCATATATTTATATAGTTCTATTATACCAACAGAAGGGAAACACAAGGTGTATATACATATATTTATATATATGATTGTGTTACAAGTAGCTTTAAGTCCTAAGTAAGTACTTGTTAGTTATTAGGTTACTAATTTACCCCTGTGTATTTTTCTATTAAGTTGAGTTATCCTTGGATGAATGCTTATAAGTAACTTACACCTATGAAGAGGCAATAGTATGTGTAAGTAATGTGGTATAATTAATGAACTCCTAAAGGGTTAGAATGACAAGAAATTAATTCTAAGAACCCGTATAGTTATTTTTTTTATTTGGTAAATTGCGGGATCATTACCTATGGTATCAGAGCAAAGGTTACAACACTAGACCTGAATAGGGCCACTTTATTTTTTTAGCATATACTTCTATTTATGTAAAACTAATAAACCCTTATTGTTACAAACAAAAAACCCTTTATGTTTTGTGCTAATGCAGAAATCAGAATTGAAGGAAATCAAAGCAAAGGGTACAACACTTGGACCTTGTACAGGGCCATTTGATTTACTTAGCATATAATTCTGGTTATGTAAACTAATAAACCTTTATTTTTACAAACATAAAACATTTTTCTGTTAATCATGGCAGCACAGGATGATGCAGAAATCAGATTTGAAGGAAATCTGGAGAAGAGACCTCCTGGAGATCCAAGATAGAACAGTGATGGAAGCTCACCCATGGAAATGCTAGAAACAATGAGAAATCTTATTGTTGAACTGCAGGTTTTCAAAGACGACAACGAGAAACTAAATAAAGTATAGAAGGAACATCAAGAGATAAATGAAGTCCTACTACATAGTATAGTGACCAAGAAAATCCAAAAGGACGATAACCATGACGAAGAGGTCAGCAAAAGGGCCTCCAAGAATTATGGGCCTGGAACAGAAAAAGGAGACAGTTCGTCTGAAGGTACACCTTCAGTTGAGGACAAAACTAAAGAAAATAGAAAAAGAAAACAAGTAGACCACCTTGAAGGAGAATTTAAAAAGATTAAACCAGCTACCCTTGATAGAGAATCCAGAACATGAGAAGAAGTTGAGGCGTGGCTGTTAGACATCAAAAGAATGCTTCCAGATCTACTACTACTCCAGTAATATGAAGGTCAGAATGACCATTTACAACCTGAAAGAGAAGGCCAACATTTGGTTGCAAGATCTAAAATTTGCCAAGGGCCTAAAGGAGAAACATATGGAATGGCATGACTTTAAGAAGTATTTCAAGAAACAATACCTTTCTGAAAGCTACTACAAAAGGAAGACGAAAGCATTTTATGAGTTATGACTTGGACAGATGACGATGGAGGACCTTATAAACAAATTTATAGAACTACTAAGGTTTGTACCTTACATCTAGGAGGACAAGGTAAAGATCCAGTGATTCTTAATCTGGTTACCAAAGTCCTACCGAGACAGAATCGAGTTTGACAACCCCAAATCTTTGAGTGAAGTATTTAGGAAACCACGAATGTGATACGACCAGTACAAATAGCAGGCAGAGTTTCCCAAAGATTGGAAGGATAAGAGACAAGACCAAATGAGCCAACAGAAGAGGGTATACCAGCTAGTTATGTATCGGAATGCAGCAAAAGTATTTTTGAGGAAAGACTTGCACTCCAATAACCCAAATACGCAAGGTAGCGGTAAACAGGTGAACTTGGGAATGAAGAAGCTTGGGGACAGCCCCACGAACCATTAAAGTGTTGGGAATGTGAGAACCTCATCTAAGGAGGAATTTTCCATGTCTCAATTCAACAAACAAAGTTGTTGTTCATAACTTGCAAGAAGCCTTGACGACGGGTGATGTGGGCAGTATCCTACATCGGATAAATGCAACCGTGGATGTCCGGCAAAGTTGACCACCAGTCCTCTATGGTGGAAATTGAAGGTAAAATCAATAACACTCAAAATTATGTTTTAATTGATCCTGGAGCTACAATAATTTATATCACTCTTGATGTGGTAGAGTCAAATAAACATAAGAAAATGAGACACGCAAAAATCATGGCTGGTACAACTAGCAACGTGAACTAAAAGGAAAGTGATTGACCTTTTTCTAATTTTGAGATGAGTTTAAATGACCAAAACTGAACATCCTACCACTAGGATCTTAAGATGTGAATATCGGAATGGACCGGTTAGAAAAGCACCAAACAATACTAGATTGTTATGCAAAGACACTTAAGTATAAAGACAAAGATGACTTATTAAGAGAAAGCACCCCTTACCTCAGATAAATGATCAGTTCGATCAGGTAGGTGGGGCAAAGATCTTTTCGAAGTTGGATTTACGATCTGATTATCACCAAGATAGGTTAAAAATATGGGGACATAAGCAAAAACAACTTTTCGAAAAAAATATGAATGTTACGAATTTGACGTTGAGGTAAGACATATCAAGAGAAAGTAAATAAAGTAGTTGATGCCTTAAGAAGAAGAGTACATGGGTTATTTGAATTGAATGTCAGCAGGGAAGAAAGTGATCAAGAACAAAGACCGCGGGTATAAACGATGAAAATTACACTAAGATAGTGACAAAATTTCAAAACACTACTGCCAACTCAGACAAACCAAATCTGAGTATCGACAAAAATGGACAAATTATGACTTAAAACAGACTTTGGATATCAGAGTCAACAGATTTAATAATAACAGTCTTGGATAAAGTGCATAAGAAACCGTGTTCTAGCCGTCCAGGATACCAGAAAATGATAACAACACTTGGAAAACTATTTTCTGGCCTAAGATGAAAGGCGAAACAATAGAGTACTTGGCTAAGTGCCAACATTGTCAGCAGGTTAAGGCCGAACACTAGCATCCAACTAGCCTACTACATCCATTACCAGTACCAAAATGGAAATGGGAGACCATATCGCTAGACTTATTATAGGTTTGCCTAAAACTCAGAAAAGAGAATGACTTTATTATGGTTGTAAATGATAAAACTCAGTAAGTCTGCACACTTTATTCCTGTAAATTCTACTTTTAAAGCTATAAATATCGCTGAAATATTTATGAAAGAAATTTTTAGACTGCATGGTATTCCTAAAATGGTAATTTCAGATAGATGTAAATTTACATCGACTTTGTGGAAATAACTATTTGCAGGGCTAAATACTAATTTGAATTTCAGTACGAGTTATCATCTGTAAACGAGTGGAAAAACTGAAAGGACAAACCAAATTATGGAGGACATGCTCCGCATGTATGAAGACTACCTACACCTAGTAAAAATTGCATATAACAATGGGTACCAGACTTTGGCTAAGTTAAATCCCCTTCGGAATATTGTATGGAAGAAAGTGTACGACTCCAATTAGATGGGACACCCTGGTTGACAGACTTTGGTTGGACCAGATATGCTCCAAGAAAAGGAAAGCACAGTAAGACAGGTATGACAGAACTTGAAAGTGGCACAAGACAGACAAAAATCCCAAAGGAGGATAACCATGACGAAGAGGTCAGCAAAAGGGCCTCCAAGAATTATGGGCCTGAAACATAAAAAGGAGACAGTTCATCTGAAGGAACACCTTCAGTTGAGGACAAAACTAAAGCAAATAGAAAAAGAAAACAGGTAGACCACCTTGAAGGATAATTTAAAAAGATTAAACCTTCTACCTTTGATGGAGAATCCAAAACAAGAGAAGAAGTTGAAGAGTGGTTGTTAGACATCAAAATAATGCTTCCATATCTACAACTACTCCAGTGATATGAAGGTCAGAATTGCTATATACAACCTGAAAGGGAAGGCCAGCATTTGGTGGCAAGATCTAAAATTTGCCAAGGGCCTAAAGGAGAAACAGATGGAATGGCATGACTTTAAGAAGTATTTCAAGAAACAATACCTTTCTGAAAGCTACTACGAAAGGAAGACGAAAGAATTTTATGAGTTACGACTTGGAAAAATGACGATGGAGGACCTTATAAACAAATTTCTGGAACTACTAAGGTTTGTACCTTACATCCAAGAGGACAAGGTAAAGATCTAGTGATTCTTAATCTAGTTACCAAAGTCCTACTGGGACAAAATCGAGTTTGACAACCCCAAATCTTTGAGTGAAGTATTTAGGAAAGCACGAATGTGATACAACCAGTACAACCAACAAGCAGAGTTTCCCAAAGATTGGAAGGATAAGAGACAAGACCAAATGAGCCAACAGAAGAAGGTATACCAGCTAGTTCTGTATCAGAATGCAACAAAAGGCTTTCCGAGGAAAGAATTGCACTCCAATAATCCAAATACGCAAGGTAGCGGTAAACCGGTGAACCTGGGAATGAAGAATCTTGGGGACAGCCCCACAAACCATTAAAGTGTTGGGAATGTGAGAATCTCATCTAAGGAGGAACTGTTCATGTCTCAATTCAGCAAACAAAGTTGTTGTTCATAACCTGCAAGAACCCTCGACGGCAGGTGACGTGGGCAGCAGCCTACATCGGATAAATGTAGCCGCGGATGTCCGACAAAGATGACCACCAGTCCTCTATGGTGGAAATCGAAGGTAAAATCAATAACACTCAAAAATATGTTTTAATTGATCCTGGAGCTATGATAATTTATATCACTCCTGATGTGGTAGAGTCAAATAAACATAAGAAAATGAGACACGCAAAAATCATGGCTGGTACAACTAGCAACATGAACTAAAAGGAAAGTGGTTGACCTTTTTCTAATTTTGAGATCAGTTTAAATGACCAAAACCGAGCATACTACCACTAGGATCTTATGATGTGAATATCGGAATGGACTGGTTAGAAAAGCACCAAACAATACTAGATTGTTATGCAAAGACACTTAAGTATAAAGACAAAGATGACTTATTAAGAGAAAGCACCCCTTACCTCGGATAAATGATCGGTTGGATCAGGTAGGTGGGGCAAAGATATTTTTGAAGTTGGATTTACGATCTGATTATCACCAAGATAGGTTAAAAATATTGGGACATAAGCAAAAACAACTTTTCGAACAAAATATGAGCGTTATGAATTTTTCGTTGAGGTAAGACATATCAAGAGAAGGGAAATAAAGTAGTTGATGCCTTAATAAGAAGAGTACATGGGTTATTTGAATTGAATGTCAGCAGAGAATAAAGTGATCAGGAACAAAGACCGCGGGTATAAACGACGAAAATCACACTAAGATAGTGACAAAATTTCAAAACAATACTGCCAACTCAGACAAACCAGATCTAAGTATTGAAAAAAATGGACAAATTATGAATTAAAACAAACTTTACATATCAGACTCAATCGATTTAAAGATAACAGTCTTTGATGAAGTGCATAAGAAACTGTGTTCTAGCCATCCAGGATACCAGAAAATGATAACAGCACTTAGAAAACTATTTTCTAGCCTAAGATGAAAGGCGAAAAATAGAGTAGTTGGCTAAGTGCCAACATTGTCAGCAGGTTAAGGCCGAACACCAGTATCCAGCCGGCCTACTACATCCATTACCAGTACCAAAATGGAAATGGGAGACCATATCGCTAGACTTATTATAGGTTTTCCTAAAAATCAAAAAATAGAATGACTCTATTATGGTTGTAAATGATAAAACTCAGTAAGTTTGCACACTTTATTCCTGTAAAGTCTACTTTTAAATCTATAATAACGTTGAAATATTTATGAAAGAAACTTTTAGACTGCATGGTATTCCTAAAATGGTAATTTCAGATAGATGTCAAATTTAGATCGACTTTTTGGAAAGAACTATTTGCAGGGATAAATAGTAATTTGAATTTCAGTACAAGTTATCATCCGCAAACGGGTGGAAAAGCTGAAAGGACAAACCAAATTATGGAGGATATGCTCCGCATGTATGAAGACTACCTACACCTAGTAAAATTTGCGTATAACAATGGGTACCAGACTTCGACTAAGTTAAATCCCCTTCGAAATATTGTATGGAATAAAGTGTACGAATCCAATTAGCTGGGACACCTCGGTTGACAGACTTTGGTTGGACCAGAGATGCTCGAAGAAAAGGAAAGCACAGTAAGACAGGTATGACAGAACTTGAAACTGGCACAGGACAGACAAAAATCCAAAAGGACGATAACCATGACGAAGAGGTTAGCAAAAGGGCCTCCAAGAATTATGGGCCTGAAACAGAAAAAGGAGACAGTTCGTCTGAAGGTACACCTTCAGTTGAGGACAAAACTAAAGAAAATAGAAAAAGAAAACAAGTAGACCAACTTGAAGGAGAATTAAAAAAGATTAAACCAGCTACCTTTGATGGAGAATCTAGAACAAGAGAAGAAGTTGAGGTGTGGATGTTAGACATCAAAAGAATGCTTCCAGATCTACAAATACTCTAGTAATATGAAGGTCAGAATGACCATCTACAACCTGAAAGGGAAGGCCAGCATTTGGTGGCAAGATCTAAAATTGGCCAAGGTCCTAAAGGAGAAACAGATGGAATGACATGACTTTAAGAAGTATTTCAAGAAACAATACCTTTCTGAAAGCTACTACGAAAGAAAGACGAAAGAATTTTATGAGTTACGACTTGGACAGATGACGATGGAGGACCTTATAAACAAATTTATGGAACTACTAAGGTTTGTACCTTACATCTAGGAGGACAAGGTAAAGATCCATTGATTCTTAATCTAGTTACCAAAGTCCTACCAGGACAGAATCGAGTTTGACAACCCTGAATATTTGAGTGAAGTATTTAGGAAAGCACGAATGTGATACGACCAGTACAAACAACAGGCAGAGTTTCCCAAATCTTGGAAGGATAAGAGACAAGACCAAATGAGCCAACAGAAGAAGGTATACCAGCTAGTTCTGTATCAGAATGCAGCAAAAGGATTTCCGAGGAAGGACTTGCAATCCAATAATCCAAATACGCAAGCTAGTGGTAAACTATTGAACCTGGGAATGAAGAAGCTTGGGGACAGCCCCACGAACCATTAAAGTGTTGGTAATGTGAGAACCTCATCTAAGGAGGAACTGTCCATGTCTCAATTCAGCAAACAAAGTTGTTGTTCATAACTTGCAATAAGCCTCAACAGTGGGTGACATGGGCATCAACCTACATCAGATAAATGCAGGCATGGATGTTCAGAAAAGCTGACCACCAGTCCTCTATGGTGGAAATCGAAGGTAAAATCAATAACACTCAAAAATATGTTTTAATTGATCCTAGATCTATGATAATTTATATCACTCCTGATGTGGTAGAGTCAAATAAACATAATAAAATGAGACACGGAAAAATCATGGCTGGTAGAACTAGCAACATGAACTAAAAGGAAAGTGGTTGACCTTTTTCTAATTTTGAGATCAGTTTAAATGACCAAAACTGAACATACTACCACTAGGATCTTATGATATGAATATCGGAATGGACCGGTTAGAAAAGAACCAAACAATACTAGATTGTTATGCAAAGACACTTAAGTATAAAGACAAATATTACTTATTAAGAGAAAGCACCCCTTACCTCCGATAAATAATCAGTTCGATCAGGTAGGTGGGGCAAAGATCTTTTCGAAGTTGGATTTACGATCTGATTATCACCAAGATAGGTTAAAAATATGGGGACATAAGCAAAAACAACTTTTCGAACAAAACATGAACATTACGAATTTGACGTTGAGGTAAGACATATCAAGATTAAGGAAATAAAGTAGTTGATGCCTTAAGAACAAGAGTACACGGGTTATTTGAATTGAATGTTAGTAGGGAAGAAAGTGATCAGGAACAAAGACTGCGGGTATAAACGACGAAAATTACATTAAGATAGTGACGGAATTTCAGAACGCTACTTCCAACTCAGAAAAATGAGATTTGAGTATCGACAAAAATGGACAAATTATGACTTAAAACAGACTTTACATATCAGACTCAGTAGATTTAAAGATAATAGTCTTGGATGAAGTGCATAAGAAACCGTGTTCTAGCCGTCCAGGATACCAGAAAATGATAACAGCACTTAGAAAACTGTTTTCTTGCCTAAGATGAAAGGCAAAACAATAGAGTACTTGGCTAAGTGCCAACATTGTCAGCAGGTTAAGGCCGAACAACAACATCCAACCAGCCTACTACATCCATTACCAGTACCAAAATGGAAATGGGAGACCATATCGCTAGACTTATTATAGGTTTTCCTAAGACTTAGAAAATAGAATGAATCTATTATGGTTGTAAATAATAAAACTCAGTAAGTATGCACACTTTGTTCCTGTAAAGTCTACTTTTAAAGCTATAAATATCGCTGAAATATTTATGAAAGAAATTTTTAGACTGCATGGTATTCCTGAAATGGTAATTTCAGATAGACATAAAATTTACATCGACTTTTTGGAAAGAACTATTTTCAGGGCTAAATACTAATTTGAATTTTAGTATGAGTTATCATCCGCAAATGGGTGCACAAATTGAAAGGGCCTCCAAGAATTATGGGCCTGAAACAAAAAAAGGAGACAGTTCGTTTGAAGGTACACCTTCAGTTGAGGACAAAACTAAAGCAAATAGAAAAAGAAAACAAGTAGACCACCTTGAAGGAGAATTTAAAAATATTAAACCAACTACCTTTGATGGAGAATCCAGAACAAGAGAAGAAGATGAGGTGTGGTTGTTAGACATCAAAAGAATGCTACTAGATCTACAACTACTCCAGTAATATGAAGGTCAGAATGGCCATCTACAACCTGAAAGGGAAGGCCAACATTTGGTGGCAAGATCTAAAATTGGCCAAGGGCCTAAAGGAGAAACAGATGGAATGGCATGACTTTAAGAAGTATTTCAAGAAACAATACCTTTCTGAAAGCTACTACGAAAGGAAGACGAAATAATTTTATGAGTTACGACTTGGAAAGATGACGATGGAGGACCTTATAAACAAATTTATGGAACTACTAAGGTTTGTACCTTACATCCAGGAGGACAAGGTAAAGATCCAGTGATTCTTAATCTAGTTTCCAAAGTCCTACCGGGACAGAATCGAGTTTGACAACCCCAAATATTTGAGTGAAGTATTTAGGAATGCACGAATGTGATACGACCAGTACAAACAACAGGAAGAGTTTCCCAAAGCTTGGAAGGATAAGAGACAAGACAAAATGAGCCAACATAAGAAGGTATACTAGCTAGTTCTGTATCGAAATGCAGCAAAAGGATTTCCGAGTAAAGACTTGCACTCCAATAATCCAAATACACAAGGTAGCGGTAAGCTAGTGAACCTGGGAATGAAGAAGCTTGGGGACAACCCCATGAACCATTAAAGTGTTGGGAATGTGAGAACCTCATCTAAGAGGGAACTGTCCATGTCTCAATTCAACAAACAAAGTTGTTGTTCATAACTTGCAAGAAGCCTCGACGGCGGGTGACGTGGGCAGCAGCCTACGTCGGATAAATGCAGCCGTGGATGTCTAGCAAAGCTAACCACCAGTCCTCTATGGTGGAAATCGAATGTAAAATCAATAACACTCAAAAATATGTTTTAATTGATGCTGGAGATACGATAATTTATATCACTCCTGATGTGGTAGAGTCAAATAAACATAAGAAAATGAGACATGCAAAAATCATGGTTGGTACAACTAGCAACATAAACTAAAATGAAAGTGGTTGACCTTTTTCTAATTTTGAGATCAGTTTAAATGACCAAATCTGAACATCCTACCACTAGGATCTTGTGATGTGAATATCAGAATGGACCGGTTAGAAAAGCACCAAACAATACTAGATTTTTATGCAAAGACACTTAAGTATAAAGACAAAGATGACTTATTAAGAGAAAGCACCCCTTACCTCGGATAAATGATCGGTTGGATCAGGTAGGTGGGGCAAATATCTTTTTGAAGTTGGATTTACGATCTGATTATCACCAAGATAGGTTAAAAATATGGGGACATAAGAAAAAACAACTTTTCGAACAAAATATGAACGTTACGAATTTGACGTTGAGGTAAGATATATCAAGAGAAAGGAAATAAAGTAGCTTATGCCTTAAGAAGAAGAGTACATGGCTTATTTAAATTGAATGTCAACAAGGAAGAAAGTGATCAGGAACAAAGACCGTGGTTATAAACGACGAAAATTACACTAAGATAGTGACATAATTTCAAAACACTACTACCAACTTAGACAAACCAGATCTGAGTATCGACAAAAATGGACAAATTATGACTTAAAATAGACTTTACATATCAGACTCAGCAGATTTAAAGATAACAATCTTGGATGAAGTGCATAAGAAACCGTGTTCTAGCTATCCAGGATACCAGAAAATGATAACAACACTTAGAAAACTATTTTCTGGCCTAAGATGAAAGGCGAAACAATAGAATACTTGGCTAAGTGCCAACATTGTCAGCAGGTTAAGGCCAAACACTGGCATCCAGCTAGCATACTACATCCATTACCAGTACCAAAATGGAAATGGGAGACCATATCGCTAGACTTATTATAGGTTTGCTTAAAACTCAGAAAATAGAATAACTCTATTATGGTTGTAAATGATAAAACTCAGTAAGTCTGCACACTTTATTCCTGTAAAGTCTACTTTTAAAGCTATAAATATCGCTAAAATATTTATGAAAGAAATTTTTAGACTGCATGGTATTCCTAAAATGGTAATTTCAGATAGACGTAAAATTTACATCAACTTTTTGGAAAGAACTATTTGCAGGGCTAAATACTAATTTGAATTTCAGTACGAGTTATCATCCATAAACGGGTAGACAAATTGAAAGGAAAAACCAAATTATGGAGGATATGCTCCACATGTATGAAGAGTACCTACACCTAGTAAAATTTGTGTATAACAATGGGTACCAGACTTCGGCTAAGTTAAAGCCCCTTCGAAATACTGTATGCAAGAAAGTGTACGACTCCAATTAGCTGGGACACCCTGGTTGATAGACTTTGGTTGGACCAAATATGCTCCAAGAAAACGAAAGCACAGTAAGACAGGTATGATAGAACTTGAAAGTGGCACAGGACATACATAAATCCTAATGGACGATAACCATGACGAAGAGGTCAGCGAAAGAGCCTCCAAGAATTATGGGCTTGAAACAGAAAAAGGAGACACTTTGTCTGAAGGTACACCTTCAGTTGAGGACAAAACTAAAGCAAATAGAAAAAGAAAACAAGTAGACCACCTTGAAGGAGAATTTAAAAATATTAAACAAGCTACCTTTGATGGAGAATCTAGAACAAGAAAAGAAGTTGAGGTGTGGTTGTTAGACATCAAAAGAATGCTTCCAGATATACAACTACTCCAGTAATATGAATGTCATAATGGCCATCTACAACCTGAAAGGGAAGGCCAGCATTTGGTGGCAAGATCTAAAATTGGCCAAGGGCCTAAAGGAGAAACAGATGGAATGGCATGACTTTAAGAAGTATTTCAAGAAACAATACCTTTCTGAAAGCTACTAATAAAGGAAGACGAAAGAATTTTATGAGTTACGACTTGGAAAGATGACGATGGAGGACCTTATAAACAAATTTCTGGAACTACTAAGGTTTGTACCTTACATTCAGGAGGACAAGGTAAAGATCCATTGATTCTTAATCTGGTTACCAAAGTCCTACCGGGACAGAATCGAGTTTGACAACCCCAAATCTTTGAGTGAAGTATTTAGGAAAGCACGAATGTGATATGACCAGTACAAATAGCAGGTAGAGTTTCCCAAATCTTGGAAGGATAAGAGACAAGACCAAATGATCCAACAGAAGAAGGTATACCAGCTAGTTCCGTATCAGAATGCAACAAAAGGATTTCCGAGGAAAGACTTGCACTCCGATAATCCAAATAAGCAAGTTAGCAGTAAACTAGTGAACCTAGGAATGAAGAAGCTTGGGGACAACCCCATGAATCATTAAAGTGTTGGGAATGTGAGAACCTCATCTAAGGAGGAACTGTCCATGTCTCATTTCAACAAACAAAGTTGTTGTTCATAACTTGCAAGAAGCCTAGATGGCGGGTGACATGGGCAGCAACCTACATTGGATAAATGCAGCTGTGGATGTCCGAAGAAGCTGACCACCTGTCCTCTATGGTGGAAATCGAATGTAAAATCAATAACACTCAAAAATATGTTTTAATTGATCCTGGAGCTACGATAATTTATATCACTCCTAATGTGGTAGAGTCAAATAAACATAAGAAAATGAGACACACAAAAATCATGGCTGGTACAACTAGCAACATGAACTAAAAGGAAAGTGGTTGACCTTTTTTTAATTTTGAGATCAGTTTAAATGACCAAAACTAAACATCCTACCACTAGGATCTTATGATGTGAATATCGGAATGGACTGGTTAGAAAAGCACCAAACAATACTAGATTGTTATGCAAAGACACTTAAGTATAAATACAAAGATGACTTATTAAGAGCAAGCACCCCTTACCTCGGATAAATGATTGGTTCGATCAGGTAGGTGGGGAAAAGATCTTTTCGAAGTTGGATTTACGATCTGATTATCACCAAGATAGGTTAAAAATATGGGGACATAAGCAAAAACAACTTTTCGAACAAAATATGAACGTTACGAATTTGACGTTGAGGTAAGAAATATCAAGAGAAAGGAAATAAAGTAGTTGATGCCTTAAGAAGAAGAGTACATGGGTTATTTGTATTAAATGTCAGCAGAGAGGAAAGTGATGAGGAACAAAGAATGCGGGTATAAACGACGAAAATTACACTAAGATAGTGACAAAATTTCTAAACACAACTGCCAACTAAAACAAGCCAGATCTGAGTATCGACAAAAATGGACAAATTATGACTTAAAACAAACTTTACATATCAGACTCAACAGATTTAAAGATAACAGTCTTGGATGAAGTGCATAAGAAACCGTGTTCTAGCCGTCCAGGATACTAGAAAATGATAACAACACTTAGAAATCTATTTTCTGGACTAAGATGAAAGGCGAAACAATAGAGTACTTGGCTAAGTGCCAACATTGTCAGCAGGTTAAGGCCGAACACCAGCATCCAGCCGGACTACTACATCCATTACCAGTACCAAAATGGAAATGGGAGACCATATCGCTAGACTTATTATAGGTTTGCCTAAAACTCAGAAAATAGAATGACTCTATTATGGTTGTAAATGATAAAACTCAGTATGTCTGCACACTTTATTCCTGTAAAGTCTACTTTTAAAGCTATAAATATCGCTGAAATATTTATGAAAGAAATTTTTAGACTGCATGGTATTCCTAAAATGTAATTTCAGATAGACATAAAATTTACATCGACTTTTTGGAAAGAACTATTTGCTGGGCTAAATACTAATTTGAATTTCAGTACAAGTTATCATCCGCAAACGGGTGGACAAACTGAAAGGACAAACCAAATTATGGAGGATATGCTCTGCATGTATGAAGACTACCTACATCTAGTAAAATTTGCATATAACAATGGGTACCAGACTTTGGCTAAGTTAAAGCCCCTTCGAAATATTATATGGAAGAAAGTGTACGACTCCAGTTAGCTGGGACACCCCGGTTGACAGACTTTGGTTGGACCAGAGATGCTCCAAGAAAAGGAAATCACAGTAACACAGGTATGACAGAACGTGAAAGTGGCATAGGACAAAGAAAAAAGTTATGCAGTCCAGAAGAGAAGACACTTGGAGTTTCAAGTGGGAGATCATGTTTACTTAAAAGTCAAAGCCCGAAAGAATTCACTAAAAACTCGAGAACTATGCCAAGTTGGTACCCAGGATGTGTGGACCATTCGAGATCTTAGCTCGAATTGGACCCATGGCATACCGACTTGCATATCGTACCAATCTAAAATTTCATAATATGTTTTATGTTTCTTTGTTAAAGAATTATGTCCATAACCCGACTCATGATCAATTGGACCTTGATGCAGATTGAGCCAGAAGGCGAGTTCCAAGAGGAACCTCTGCACATTCTAGACCGGAGAGAAAAATACTTCGGAACAAGAGCCATCACCCAGGTAAAAGTGCAATGGAAGCACTTTAGTCCCGGGGAGGCCACTTGGGAGTCGGAGGGAGATTTGCGGAAATCGCATCCGATCCTGTTCCAAGAAAGGAACGAACATTGAGGACAGTGTTTTATTGAAGGGGGAAAGGATGTAACATCCCAAAAAATAAATTATTTTTGAATGCGAAATTTCTTAGGAAAATTATTTCCGTTTTTGGTAAATTCAAAATTGGAAAAATTTTGCCATTTATGGCAATTCTGAATTTTGAATTTGGTTCAATGTAATTAATGATTATGACTATTGTGTAGAGATATGATTTGATCCAACTGACTATTTGACTATGACACTTGTATGAAACAAAATATTTTATATTTATTGTTGGAGGACAAATGGAACAACCATGTTGAAATCAGCTAACCATGACTCCATGAGTGGGGAAGATGTTGGAACTACCTCAGGGTTGATTGTTACAAGTGGAAAATCCAGAATTTGGCCATTGGCAGCCCCTAAAAATTAGGGATTTGGAAAGCTATGAAAATTCCCAAGGGGGAAAAAGACCTAGGAAAAAATGACTTTGCATATATTGCATATGAGAGGAGGCTGGATGTTGCCAAGTATGTTGGGAGAGGAATTACCTCTTGCTGTTATGAACACTGTTCTGAAGTGTGAGGCAAGGAGGAGTATGATGGGGAAACGTTTTGTTTTTGTTGTTGTTATGAACACTACTTGTTGAGTGCGAGGCAAGGAGCAGATTTCTGCGTAGGAGTTCCGAGTTAGCCCTCATGGATTCATGGTCAGGCCAGGGGGTGAACAGGACAAGTGATTTGTATGCCCTATTCTAAGGTTGGGAGGAATGTGGTTGTTCCTTTTGTTGTCCCAACATTTATCCAGATATGTTTCTATACTTTCCTCTTATTGTATTGTGCCATTGGAATAATTGTATATGTTTGCTATTCTATATGATTACCTTATTGTCATATGTGTTAGACGGAATTATAGAGTTGTTGTAGATTACTTGTGGAAATGATTTTGTTGATTAAAAATGACATCACAACAAGCTTTATGTTATAGGAACAACGCTATTTTTATTATAATGAATGGACTGGTAAAATGCTTGAGTAATCTATCTATGGTAGGAATAGAATGTAAATAGTAAACTGCGTGGCAAAGCCACTCGGTATTATATTAATCGTGGCAAGGACAGGGTTATCTTTTATAAAGTAATAACATAGACAAGCAGAAACAAATACGAATTCTGGAAGTTTTCGATCTATCATAACTTCATATGCAGACAATGTATTTCAAGTTTTGTATTAATTTAAACCTGTAAAAACCAAGCCCCAAATCAAGACAAAAACACTACTAGTATAGGAATTCTCAAAATATTTATGTGACTATATGGAAGACAATTGGGAATAAGTATGTTGTTGGGTGAATTATTTCTATTGAATTGCTTTATTGACTAAAAGAGGGTATATATATAGTACCATCGCCTTGTGGACTCTTACTATGAATCGGATTTTAAAATGGATGAAGCAGGCATACGATAAACTCTTGCCAGACTTACATCCATGCCCAAATATGTCTTCCTATAGGTATGTATACAACTACTAACAAGTTAAATATTTTAGAACCCTTTTGGGTCATTTTTACCACTACCAGACATGCGAATACATTTATATGCATATTCAGATTCAAAAAGTATTTAACTGAGAAAATGCTAAACATAAATTCTGGAAAACATTTAAACATACACGCGCATGCCTATTTTCTTAGTGGATTGGAATATTCACTATTATACGCACAACTAAGGGATGTTTTATTGTTTCTATAGACATCCAAGTAAGTCCAGAAATAATTTAAAATATAATTTCTTATGTAAATACTTATTGCTATCGATACATAGTTTTCTGAGTTATTTAAACTTCCATGTACAAGGAATTAATTTTTGAATGTCGCATAACTTGAAATATGAGTCCTTCCATTAAAATTGACTATATAATTAGAGAAAATGAGTACAATCGTATTTCATTCTAGTAACGCGGAAATAAATCCGGGTAATGAAATTTCATCATGTATGTTCCATAGTCCCGACTTTCAGTCTAGAAATTAAATGAGTATACGAGCTCTACATAAACAAAACATTTTATTCCATAATATATTAATAGTAGAGTCCCTATCCAGCATGGGGGTTTCCCCTCTATTTCCTTATGAATTTTAAAATGCAAATAAACAGTTGATAGGAATTGTGGTGTAGGAATTAATCCAATTATCCTAGAGGACACCTGTGTCTTTAGAGTAAAAACCTAGAGGGTTAATTTATCCCTTTGAAGGCCATAAGGTGGAACTTGAGTACATTTCGAATAAGGTATCGTAATTGTCCAGTCCACCGATAAACCCCTCACTGCAAGAGAAGATTCAAGATATATCATATTTATGGAAATAGATCAGCAACAACGAATACCACTGGAAATAGAAAACAATAAAAGAGTAATTATTAGAATGTTTTTCTTATGTGACAAAAATAAATTAAGTATGAACAATCACTTAGCTTGAAATTACTGGGGTTCTTCGCCTCATTTCCAATGTCGATCAAATCATCCTTCAGTGACAGGGAGGAGTGGGTTATGATTTGGCTGATGGGTACCCTCGCCACATAAACAGGGGTCCCATCATTAGTCGTTGTGACAAAACATATATTAAACCGATATTCAGTATGTAATAAATCTTCTTAATATTCTATAAATAAGTGCCACCTATTTATTCACATAATCCAAGGCGATAAATCATACATAGTATAAATCATTTATCACATAATTGCCCATGTCGGACTCCGATAGAGTTGTAAGTTACGAGCCCGGGGTAAAATAGGAAATGACAGAAAATCAAACAGGATAGACGCAGTGGAGTTATGAGTACGATTATCACTATCCTTTTATGATAATAGAGTATGGATTTCCCAACATAAGCAAAAATCCCAGACCAATGCTCTTGAACAAAATGCATAAGACAAGCGTAATAAAACAATGCTTTCGAGCAACTCATATGAAATGAATTAACACTATAATATTTAATCCACAGAGATTGTCAGATGACTGCAATAACTTCCTCTATAAGAAAATGTATGTAGAGATAATGTATAACAAGTCAACACAGCAACCAAAACCCCATAAATTAAGGTTCAACCCTACAACGAACCATCATGGGGAAGGTAATTTGGTCACAAGTTCTGGATGTATAACTTCAAGCCCATGGAATTCAGTACAAGGTTAGGAGTTTAGGACAATCGTACACGAACCCGAAATATTAATCAGACTATAGTAAGTGAAAGGAATTGCATAACCACGGGCATTATAGTCGATTCTTTACCCGTGACAGATCTTGTGATATAGTCATATGGGACGAAGGTTCGATACCCTCATAGAGTGAGGCCACAGTTAGACCTAATGGTACAAGAACCAAATCAAAAGAGTGAGAGGTTTCTCATTACAAACTATTCAAGAATGGCATTCAAGCAATAAAACCCTATAGCAGTGAATGGTTGTCCTCATGGGTTAGATGAGACCACTAGCCACTATGAGATGGGGTTTGGCTTTGTCATATAGAACCAAGTTAATGGTATTCTGAAAGCTTAAGAGCAGAGAGAACGAATACATATCTTAATAAAATAATTACAGAGACCATCCCAAACTCTTTCATGACTGACCTGTCCCAAAAACTTACTGTAACTCGGTCGGAAAGGTTACCACCGCTTACCTGGTAAAGTAGTGCTAGTTGGGCAAGTAAATGTCTGGTGTTTACAATAGAAAGGAAACAACTTCCTTGTCGGGGTTACACACTGAATGTAGTTGCATAATTATCGCAAAATGTTTTCTTCCTGAAGATACACGCACTGCATAGCAGAAAAATGATCAATAGCCTCGGGAACCCATTCCTGAGGGATTAATTGTAAGAGTTACATATGGTACGAAGACCATGTGATTAGGGTGAGATGTCAGGAATTCAGTGATCACGAAAGCTGAGTGATGGGACAAAAGAGTACACTACAAGAGATAATTCAAGGTTGTAGACGGAGCTATAACTCTACAGTTCTTGTCTACATTTATGGAAAAAAGAAGGACAACCCAGTTAGGGTTATGGTCTAGCCTCCCTGCCTGTCTATGTTTCACCTCTGGGCTCCTTCTCACCAGGTTGTTCATCCTTAAACCAGATTCGGTACCATGGGATCGTTAAACCAACCAAGAAACAAGTAGTGGGTGCCAACTGTGAACCTTAACCACCTGAGCTTAGCATCATGCACACCGAGGTCATTTAATTAACGAATAGGTGTAATAAGGACACTACCTGCTTGCAAACTGGAGTGGGCCTACCTTACCAATTGATCTTTGTGGTTACAGGTTGTAGGAAACTAGTTCATGGGTATGTTGTGCGAGTCAACTCAGGGAAATGGAGGCTGCTAAAGAAGACACATGTTTACATAATCGTTCTATGAAAATGAAATTCTAATATGAATATATTTATATAGTTGTGTTATACCAACAGAAGGGAAACACAAGGTGTATATATATATATTTATATATATGATTGTGTTACAAGTAGCTTTAATTCCAAAGTAAGTACTTGTCAGTTATTAGGTTACTGATTTACCCCTGTGTATTTTTCGATTAAGTTGAGTTATCCTTGGACGAATTCTTATAAGTAAATTACACCTGTGATGAGGCAATAGTATGTGTAAGTTATGTGGTATAGTTAATGAATGCCTAATGGGTTAGAATGACAAGAAATCAATTCTAAGA
>JZKD02S1673326.1:421906-458507 GCA_000966675.3 Picea glauca
AATTGTGGGATCATTACAAAGACGATAGTGGAAGCAGTCATGTCGCTCCTCTATGCTCGTATCGGGCATTGCAACAACTCAAACCATTTCACCTTCACCGTGCACTAGGCCAACAACTCTGTGTTCTGGTGTAGCCACCACAAAACCTCTTGCACGATAATCTTATGCATCACCTTCATGATGTCGAGGGAGAGAGGTAGGTCGCGTCGTGGCCCTGCCTAACATATCTTCGCAACACGACAAAGGAGGAGGCAACAATTAGAGCGGACACTCTCCATAGCCCACACTTGGTGCACTCAGGCTGCAGCCAATAGAGCGAAGGAAAGTTCACCTCCAATGGCATATGTAGAGGAGGAGATCCCAGAGGAACCTTTACAACTCACCCTGAAATCCCTCCTCTTCACTGTGCCATAGAATTGGCATCCCCCAAGCCATTTTTCAGTGGAGGCCATTGCACCAGCCACAAAGGTTTTCACTCGCATCATGGAGGAGGTTGAGGAGGCTCACACTTGTATCATGGAGGAGGAATTCCCAGATGAATTCCTCCACCTTGACTCCGAGGATGCCTCGCTTCTAGGTGACATCAAATTCTCCAATGCGATAGTGGAGGATGAGGAGCTCAAGAAGGAGGAGAAAGTTGGGATGGAAAAAGACAGGGATGGCACACATGAGGTTGTCAGTGGTATGATGATGGAGGGTGGCCCAATCCTAGTGCCACCACCTATCACGATAATATCGGAACCATGGCAAGACCCCCCATCCCTCTTCCACCCGGAACAACTGACGTTAGTGTTCAAGATGCACATCCTATTGGTGGATCAGATCCACCATGACATACTTATGCAACAATGCATCGACATGTTGTATGAGGCATATTCCAATGCACTCGCTGGGAAAAAATGTCCGACGTGCACAAGGCCTTTTGTCCCGTAGACTAGGAATAAGCCTCACAATGACGATCCCAGCTACACAACTTCCAAGGCTAACGGGTAATTTCATGTAGTGGCGCTCTTTCTGGTTCTGGTGTCCAATTTCCTGCTTAGATGTTAGTCTCATTTCTGGTTCAATGTCCACTTTTAATTCTAGTCTAGTTTTATTTCTAGTTTCACTTTTGAACAATGATGTAAAGACTATAGTCGACCACCTACCCTGGTTTCCTCTTGGCGGGGAAGATGGCCAACCACCATTTTTTGACTTGGACATCATAGGCTTCCAACTGACCCAATTTCCACTAATTCGGCGGAACAGTTTGCAGCCTGTGGATATGTGTTTTTTTGTATGTGACAAGTTTTAATAGGAATTGCCCTTTTTTATTTTAATTTTTTTTTATTAAAGTCATTAATATATTACTAATGTATTATTACTATAACAATGTATTAATTAATAAGGTATTAAAGTATTATGTTATTAATATACTATTTTATTAGTAATAATAAAATAAAGATACTATTAAAAAAAACGTCAAATCAAAATTTAAGGAAAAAATGTGGTATGATAAAGAGTTAGAAGAAAAAAGAAAATTAAGGTATTATAAAGATGTAATCAACCCTAATCTAGAAGATCAAAGTTATCTATCTATTTTTCCAAGTGTAAAGAAAAATATAAGCATTGAGATAAGAACAAATTCTCACGAGCTCCATAGTGAAACTGGGTGTTGGTCAATTCCTAAAATTTCATGGGATGAAAGAGTGTGTCACCTTTGTGACACTAAGAAGGTTGAAGATGAAAAGCACTTTGTCTTAGATTGTCTAGCCTATACCCATATTAGATATCATTTTCAATGATCACACTACCAACCTTCCTAAGCTCTTAACTCAACAAAAGTATGGTGATCTTAGAAAGCTTCTCTTAATGCTTTTCGAGCACAAAAACAAAATTCTAAAGAATCGCAAGTAATCAGTTACCCTCTTAAGGTCCGATAGACCAATTAGGTCTTAGTGGACATTAATCATCATCATCATCATATTAATTTTATTTATTTATTAATTTAATATGTATTAATACATTTTGTTATTAATACATTATTTTATTAGTATTAATATATTAAAAACTTTTGTAGATTAATGTAATAATGTATGAAATAGTTTAATGCATTTAATATTATTAATTAATAATACTAACATATTATTTATTAATACTACTTTATTAATATATTATTAATGTATTAATGACTTAATACATTATATTATTGATGTATCAAGTAATTAATACCTTACATTATACATTCATGCAAATTAATATTATAATTTATACATTAAGATCATTGTATTACTATATTTTATTAATATAGTTTTTTCATGCCTTTTTTATATATGTATAATTAACATGTGTATCTACTACATAAATACCTTTCGATATATTTATATTTTCCCTCCCTTTTCAAAATATTTATATTTACATTTATCTTTATTTCATAATATTAAGTAGTCTAAACGTTCTACCTTTTGGAGGTTTTCTGGTAACTTTTTTAGTTTGATTTTGCCTCGATGATGAATGGTTGGATCTATAGATTTGAGTGGATAGGTTTGTATAATCAGAAATGCAATTTAAAAAGCAAAAAATAGCGATTTTGTCCAAATTTACATCGCAGGATTCATACCAAAAAACTCAAAAGGTAGAACATTTATCCAATGCCATACAATTATATCCATGTATTGTGGAGATAAAATTTATGGGAGACAAGTTACATAACCGTAATCTAAACGTTTTATTTTTTGGTCGTTTCTGGGCCATTTTTTCTGTTTGCTTTTGCTCAAAATCCGGTGAGGAATGGTTGAATCTGTAGATTTGAGTTGCCAAGTTTGTATAATTCTCAAAGGTTTTTCAACACACTGAATCCATTTATACATTCATAAATACAATTTAAACAACAGAAAATAACGATCTTAAACAACAAAAAAACATAGTAACGTCGCAATGTAACTAACATATCCCTGTCATTGCAATGTCACGAACATAACCTCATCATTGCAATGTGATGAACATATCCATATTGTGTTAGTGTGAAGAACAGAGCCTCGTCATCACAATGTGATAAAAATAGCCTCATCACCACAATGTGACATAATATCCTAACGTCATAATGTGAGAAATATTTTCACATCTCACTATGTGATGAACATAACCCATTGTTGCAATGTGATGTAGGCAACCCAATGTCACAATGTGACAAACATAGCCTAACATTTCAATGAGATGACCATTTCCCAACATTGCAATGTGATGAAAATATTCATATCATTGCAATGCCATGAACATAATCACGTCACATTCTAACCAACATAGTAATGTCATGATGCAATGAACATAGCCCCGTCATCCCTTTGTGATGAACATAGCCATATTGTTGTAGTGTCACGAACATAATCTTATCGTCACATTGTGATGAATAGAACATAGCCTCATCACCATAATGTAATACAAATATCCTAATGTCATAATGTGAGAAACATTTCCAAAAGTCGTAATGTGATGTATGCAACCCAATGTCTTAATGTGACAAACATAGCCCAACATTGCAATGAGATAACCATGTCCCAACATCACAATGTGACTAATATAACCCACTGTTAAACAAACTTATTCCAATGCCATAATGTAACAAACAAAAATCTATGTCACAATGTGATGACCATAACCTTATGATGTCCTCTGACAAACAAAACCTAATGTCGTAATCTAATGAACAAAACGTGATCAACTTTGCAATTTGATAATGCCATAGTAAACCATGGTTAAACATAATTAACATGGTCCAACATAATCATCTCCACATAGTCTATAAAGGTCGACCATGGGCAAGGTCTCCCATAGTCATCCCCGGTCAACCATAGTCAACCATTTTCATGGTCAACCATAATCAACCCTTGTGAAGGTCAACCATGATCAACCATAATGCAGTTTGGTCCATGTCAAGCATAACCATGGTTAACCATACTCAATCATGGAAAACCATAGTCAACCATGGGCAAGGTCAACTATGTTAAACCATACTCTTGATCATGGTCAACAATAGTCAACCATAGTTGACATAATGGTCAACAATAGTCATACTTAAGGTCAAACATGGTGAATGTCAACCATATGGTCATGGCCAGCCATGGTAGTCTATGGACAACAACTCTCAAACATGGTTAACCAGTAATAACCATGGTCAACCACAATTAACAAAAGTTAACCATTAATAATTTATTCATTTATGGTATCAATTAATTAATACATTACATTACTAATGTATTATTTTATTAGTAATTTATAAATACATTACATTAATAATGTATTAATAATTTAATAGTGGATTACTTAATATATGAAATTCAATGTAATACTACTTTATTAATGTATTATTACCTTAATACATTATATTACAATTATTTAAGTATTAAATTTTAATAAATTATTTAAGTATTAATGCATTAATACTATTAATTAATAATATTAACACAATATTTATTAATAGTACTTTATTAATATATTATTAATGTATTAATGACTTAATACATTATAGTATAATTATTTAAATATTAAAGTATAATATATTATTTAAGTATTAATGTATTACATTATTAATATTTTAATATTTTAATACATTATTATACAAGGAGTCTCCGTGATCTTGAAAACCAACTAAAAATTCTCAAGGATTTTTGCTCTAATATGGGTATGAATGTTAATATTGATAAGACTAAGGTCATTATTATTAAATCCAATAAGATCCCTTATGATACCTTTGTATATGAAAACAACAACTTGAAGGAAGTGACTTCATAGAAATATCTTGGAATTGATATTCACCACAAGCTCAATTGGAACTATAGCATTGAGAAAAGGATTGTTGGGGGATGGAGAGCTTATTGTGGGCTTGAAAACAATTTTAAATTAGTTGATCTTTGGAGTTGGGATAAGAAGAAACTCCTCTTTGAGACTCTTGTTACACCTATTATTCTTTATGGATGTGAAGTCTGGGGTTGTAGTATCTCTCGTGAATCTTGGAGAAAGATAGATCAAATAGAAAAATAATTTTATAACCTATAATCTCAAAATTAAATGAAATAGGCCTTATCCCATCCTCCTCTTAGAAATAACCCTCTCCCCCATTGAGAGCATGGCTATGACTAGATACTTAATGTATGAGAACAAGTTAAACAACATTGAAGACAAGAGGCTACCTAAAATTGCTTAAAAATCAATTCATAACCACCATCGACTCAAGAGAGGATGGCATAAAGACACCTTGCCTTGTCTAAACTATTGGGGAATCATGGAAGAAACCATTTTGAAGAATAAAGATACTATTAAAAAAAGGTCAAATCAAAATTTAAGGAGAAAATATGGTGTGATAAAGAGTTAGAGGAAAAAAGAAAATTAAGGTATTATAAAGATGTAATCAACCCTAATGTAGAAGATCAAAATTATCTATTTGTTTTGCCAAGTATAAAGAAAAAAATAAGGCATTGCTAAGATAAGAACAAATTCTCACGAGCTCCATAGTGAAATTGGGCATTGGTCAATTCCTAAAACGCCATGGGATGAAAGAGTGTGTCACATTTGTGACACTAAGAATGGTGAAGATGAAAAGCACTTTCTCTTAGATTGTCCAGCCTATACCCATATTAGATTTCATTTTCAAAATATTTATCACACTACCAACCTTTCTAAGCTCTTAACTCAAGAAAAGTATGGTGATCTTGGAAAGATTCTCTTAATGATTTTCGAGCACCGAAACAAAATTCTAAAGAATCACAAGTAATCACTCACCCTCTTAAGGTGTCATAAACCAATTCGGTCTCAATGGATATTAATGATCATCATCATCAAATAATGTATTAATATATATTAAATGTAATAATGTATTATCATTGTAATAATATACTATTAATGTATTACTTTATTACTGTATTAATACTTTTGCAATCTATTAATTATTATTGTATAAATGTATTAATTAATTATTACATTATACGTTCATGCAAATTAATACTATATGACGAACATAACCTTTTCCTTGCACTGTGACGAAAATGGCCTTGTCATTGCAGTATGATGAACATAGCCTCGTCATCACAATGTGACACACATATACTTTTGTCATAATGTGACACAAATATCCTTCGATGAACATAGCCTCGCTGTCACAATGTGACGAACATACCCTTATCATCGCAATGTGACAAATACAGCCTTGTCCTTGCAATGTGATGAGCATAGCCTCATTGTTGTAATGTGACACAAATATCCTGTGATGAACATAGCCTCATTGTCGCAATGTGATGCAAATATCCTCTTTTCGCAATGTTACATAAATATCATGTGATGAACATAGCCCCGTTGTTGCCATGTGACGAACATACCCTTATCATCGCACTGTGATGAACATAGCCTTGTCGTTGCAATTTCATGAACATATCCTTGTCTTCGCAATGTGACACAAATATCCTTTCGTCGTAATGTGACACAAATATCGTGGTGTCATAATGTGACGAACATAGCCATGTTGTCGCAATGTGACAAGCATTTCCTCGTCGTTGCAATGCGAGGAAGATAGCCTTGCCATTGCAATGTGATTAACATAGCCTCTGCATCGCAATGTGACATAATTATCCTTGCATCACAATGTGAGGAAAATAACCTATGATGACGATAGCCCCATCATCGTAATGTGACAAACATACCCTTATCTTCGCACTTTGATGAACCAAAGAGGGTATACACTCTATGATCCATGTGTGGTGTACTTAAATGTCCTTATGAAAATAATAAATCATCATCAATTTTGAAGTATAATTCAACATCTACAAAGTTCAAGTTGATTTGTTATCAATATCTTTAGAACAAGTAACATCACCATCTTTAAAGTTGAAGATTATTTGCAATCAATGTCCTTAGAAAAAGTATGATTTTAAGTTTCCTTCTATGTAATACATCACATCAATTCAAAGTTCATATTTTTGTCACAAATGAAACACTTTGTTAGATTTTTTTAAAAAACTTGGTTGAAACTTCTCTTTTGTAGCATGTTGAACATAAACTAACCTTGTCATGTGACAAACATAACAGGACGTTCCAATGTGATGAAAAAAATCGAACATTGCAACATGAGGAACATAATAATGTTGCAATGTGACGGACATAGTAGTGTCACAATCTGACAAACATAGTCACATCACAATGTGATGAACATAGCCCCATCATCTCAATGCGACGTACATAACCATATTGTTTGAGTGTGACGAACATAGCCTCGTCGTCACAATGTAGTGAAGATAGCTTCATCACCGCAATCTGATACAAATATCCCAATTTCATAATGTGAGAAACATTTCCAAATGTCATTATGTTATGAACATAACCCATTCTCACAACGTGAAAAACATAGCCCAACATTGCAATGAGATGATTGATTCCCAACATCGCAATGTGAGGAACATAGCCATATTGTTGAAATGTGATGAATATAGTAGCATTACATTATGAAAAACATAGTAACGTCACAATGGGACTAACATATTCCTATCATCGCAATGTTACGAACATAGCCTCATCGTTGCAATGTGATGAACATAGCCATATTGTCGTAGTGTGAAGAACATAGCCTCGTCATCACAATGTGATGAAAATAGCCTCATCACCGCAATGTGACCGAATATCCTAACATCATAATGTGAGAAACATTTTCACATCTCACTATGTGGTGAACATAACCCATTGTTTCAATGTGATGTACTCAACCCAATGTCACAATGTGACAAACATAGCCTAACATTTCAATGAGATGACCATTTCCCAACATTGCAATGTGATGAAAATATTCATATCATTGCAATGTCATGAACATAATCACATCACATTCTAACCAACATAGTAACGTCACAATGCGATGAACATAGCCCCATCGTCCCTTTGTGATGAACATAGACATATTGTTGCAGTGTCATGAAGATAATCTTATCGTCACATTGTGATGAGCATAGCCTCATCAGCATAATGTAATACAAATATCCTAACGTCATAATGTGAGAAACATTTCCAAATGTCGCAATGTGATGTATGCAACCCAATGTCCTAATGCGACAAACATAGCCCAACATTGCAATGAGATAACCATGTCCTAACATCACAATGTGACTAATATAACCCATTGTTAGAATGTGACAAACTTATTCCAATGTCGTATTGTAACAAACAAAAACCCTACATCACAATGTGATGACCATAACCTTATGATGTCATCTAATGAACAAAACATGATCAACTTTGTAATGTGATAGTGTGATAGTAAACCATGGTTAAACATAATCAACATGGTCCAACATAACCATCTCCACATGGGCTACGAAGTTCGACCATGGGCATGGTCACCCATAGTCAACCATAGTCAACCATTTTCATGGTCAACAATAATTAACCCTTGTGAAGGTCAACCATGATCAACTGTAATACAATTTGTTCTATGTCAAGCATAACCATGGTTAACCATACTCAATCATGGAAAACCATAGTCAACCATGGGCAACGTCAACTATGTTAAACCATACTCTTGATCATGGTCAACAACAGTCAACCATAGTTGACATAATGGTCAACAATAGTCATACTTAATGTCCAACATGATGAATGTCATCCATAGTCATGGTCAACCATGTGGTCATGGCCACACATGGTCATCTATGGACAACAACTCTCAAACATGATGAACCATTGTTAACCATGGTCAACCACAATCAACCAAGGTTAACCATAGTGAAGCTCATACATAGCAAAGGTCTACAGAAGCTAACCATGGTCATGATCAACAACAATTAACAATTATTATGGTAATCCAATGTCAATATACATCGAAGGATTAAAATAATGTAAAGTATTAATGTATTACTAATCAAAGTATTAATACACTAATAACATTAAAGTATTAATACTTTAATGCTTTAATACTTTAAATACTTTAATGTATTAATGCATTAAATACTTTATTAATATATTAAACACTTTAATGTATTAATGTATTTAATATATTAAAGTATAATTATTTAATAATTAAGGTATAATACATTATTTAAGTATAAAATGCATTAACTTATTATTATTTTAATAGTTTAAAATATTAATACTTAAAAAATTATTATACTTTTACATATTAAGATTTTAATGCATTAAGTATTAATTATTTAGTGCATTTATACATTAAAGTATTAAAGTCAACCAAGGTTCCTCAAAGTTAACCATGTTCATGTGAAGAAACTATCCTCATTCTCCACCATGGTTGTTTTCAATTAATAATATATTAGTACTTTAATATTTTATAATTAATGTATTATTACTTTAATAAATGTATTAATAATGTATTAATGTATTAATACTTTAATAATATATTGTTACTTTAATAATGTATTAAAGTCATTTCTTGGATGAGGTGAAACTCGGCACAAAGATGCCACTTGTTAATAGAGCTCCATCCCCTCTCCATTAAATGAGAGCTCGCTATTACTGTCGGACAACTCCATGTGCGAGCAAAATGACGACCATGGGATTTAGTGGATGGGAGACGTTAGTGGAAGTAGTCATGTCGCTCCTCTACGCTCTTATCCGGCATTGTAGCAGCGGAAACCATTTCACCTTCGCCCTGCACCAGGCCAACAACTCTGTGTTCTGGTGCAACCACCACATAACCTATTGCACGATAATGTCATCACCTTCGCGATGCCGAGGGAGAGAGGCAGGTCACATTGTGGCCTTGCCTAACATAGCTTCGCAGAACAACATAGGAGGCATTGTGGCCTTGCCTAACATAGCTTCGCAGAATGACATAGGAGGAGACAACAATTAGAGCAGACACTCTCCATTGCCCACACTGAGCGCAGTCACGGTGCACTCAGCCGAGCAAAGGACAGGTCGCCTCCAATGGCGTATGTGGAGGAAGATATCTCGGAGGAACCTTTACAACTCCCCCCAGAATCCCCCATCTTCACAATGCCAGAGAATTGGCAGCCCCCAAACCATTTTTCAACGGAGGCCATTGCACCAGCCACAGAGGCTATTAATGTATTACATTAATAGACTATTATATTTATGCCGAAAGATGTACACCTATTGACCATGGGCACATTTAATAGGTTTTTGGTGCTTAATCAGATTTGTATGGACAAGATTAAATATTGATGGAATATTCTTAGTAGTCCCAATAAATCAATGGTTGTGATTTCAACCACTAACCTTCCAGCCAACTCCTTGTGACTCCTTCCGTCCACCCCGTTTCTCTTTCCCGACTATTTAGGTTTTGCAAGCCATCCTTTCAGCGTTTACTAACTACGAATTTGTGGTTGTGCTAGTATATAATTCATGAATTAATACAATACATTATGTAATACATTAATAAATTATTATTGTGTATTATATTAATGTAATCATTAATTAATTAAATAAGTAGGTAGTAAATCCAAATTAATGATGTTGATAGACTTATATCAACCATTTTATAATCTCTATCTCATTAGATTAAGTTGTTTTATGAAGATATAAAGATACAGTTATATCCATGTATGTATTGTAGAGATACTAGCACAACCACATAATTGTGGCTGATCAACGCAGAAAGGCTGATAAGATGAAAATAATCCTTAAAAGAATATATTAAATTTTATTAAATTATTAAAAAATAAACGGTTGAGCTTCATTTATCTGGTGTTAATATTTTAATTTATGTTAATCACTTAGGTGGCAATCAGTTAGCTATCAAAGTAATTTTTAAATATGATTAGGTAAATGTAAAAAAGTAAACACATAAACGGTAAATGCTATTAGAAAACCAAAGCATGGACCAGAATAGGGTAATTTATTTATATAACAATTTTATCGACTTCACATTATTTAGAAGAGATGGAGATTATTATAATCCAGCAGAGCAAAGCAAAACCAAACAAATCGAAAATGGGAAAGCAAAGAAGATACGGAGACCCAGCGGGAGTAAAGTGGCGGCTGATTGCATTGAAACCAACGTTCACTTGCTCACCCGTCGTCACGCTATTTTAACGGCAAAAGGCGTCCGGACTTTGTGGGTTCCATCCGCCCAGGTAATCGAGCCAAACGCATATCCGTTTCTCGCTGTTTTGCTGGCCGTAAATGTCACTTTGAATGTTATCTTATCAGAAGTTCCAGAGAAAGCAAGCTTTCTCGGCGACACTTTAATATGTAATCCATGCGGAGAATCTATTTTTAGTTTGTAGACGGAGTGAGAATCGGATCCGATGTTTGTCAGCGTCCTCCTGATCGATCTGGTGGAATTCAGCTTGGAGATGGCGATTGTCGGATAGTTCATGTCGCTGATGAGCTCGTTCCTGGCATCCGAGGAGGAGTTGAAGCCCTGTTTGCCCGACACGGAAGCGATCTGTGATGCAGTGAATCCCAAGTTGCAGAGGAACAGCAGGTAGTCGTCAACGGTTGTGTTGTAAACGAGACCCGGATTTAGCGCTCTCGCAGGGTTCACTTCACCCGCTCCCGTGTCAAAAGCGAAAACACCTACGTTGGTGCCGACGTTGTTCGTGGAAATGGCTGTTAAGATAAAATATCACTAGCAAAGCCTCAAAGTGGTTGGTGTTGGGGCTGCTAAACGTTGAAAGTTATCTGGACGGACAGTATTTTGGTGAATTGAAATGCACGGACAGATGAAACGCACATAAAGCTGAAGAAATTAAATGTGGTAATTCCAAAGGTTAATCAGTTAAATCTGGCAATCATATGGTGGTACAGTAATTTCTTAATATGATTAGGTAAATGTTAAAAAGTAAACAGGTTAACTGATATATTCAAAAATACAAAGAAGTTATGAACAATAATTCATTGATTTGGGAGGACGACTAAGAATATTCCAGCATTTTCAATTGTTAACCATCAAATTAAAATTTTAAAGTAAAAGCTGATTAATTATGCCAATTTCCAATAAATATAAGCCTTTAGACGTAATTACAATTACAAAGCTTGTAGTATTCCTGGCGTTCTGTGGAGTTCAGATTCACTATAATGTTTATTCAAATAAATATTCGATTAAAGTACTATAGATTCACGAGGGTCCATTCGTGAAAACCAGATTTCAACCCCTCTTTCTTACGGATTATCCCAGACGGATTCCAATGTCAAAGATTTATATCCGCATAGATGCATCTAATGTTAAATCGTTATTAAAGTTGTCAATGTTGGAAGAATAGAAAAAAGGACTTTTGCGAGAGTCTTACTAGTGGTGATGGAGGACCGACCTGATGACAGCCGCGCTCCAAGTGGGATGGACAGATTTCAATAGTGCGGCTGTCCCGCTCACGTGAGGAGCAGCCATGGATGTTCCAGACACCAATGAGTAGTACGAAAGCTTTTCTCCAACCAGTTTAGCAGGTATCCAAGCTGCGAGTATATTCACGCCCGGTGCGCTTATGTCCGGCTGCAGCGAACCACAATTATCATATAAACAGACGACGCTCATGTTCAAGGAAGGACTCAATTGACAGATTATTTTATTAGAAGTCCAACCTTGAGGAGGTTTTCCGTGAATGTGCCGGGACCCCTAGAGGAGAAATAGGCAACGACTGGGGCGGGCTTGTAATTCGAGACTGTGGCAGTTTTGAGAATTGTTGCTACCGGCGCTCTGATACATCTTCACAAAAGTTAGGAGCTAAATATAACGCAGAACCATTAAAAAACCCAAAAGGAAGAATATGGAGGGGTACAGTACCGTTGAGACTTTATATAAGACAAAATCTCCGATCCATCTTTATTGCTAACTGCACTTGAGGGAAACGAGCCATAGTTGGAAGCTACAGTTTTTCCCAAATCGTCGACAATAACTATCCCTCTGCCTTCTGCGCCCTGGACAGTGGCTACCCTCGTACTTGGAGGGGTATCGCTGCTTGAACATACCACAATCTTTCCTGTTGCTTTTGCCCGATCCAGAGATCCAAAAACACAATTACTGTTAACATTCACGACGAAGACATATTATCTTCTCGCTCATTTTAAAGCCTATGTAGATATGTAAAGTTTGCCACAAAAAAATAAAATGATTAAAGTATTTTAGGTTAAACCTTAGAGGATAAAATCGGAACTGTCTGACAGTTCAAGGAAGGAAATGGTTTTTTACCTTGCCGCATCAGTGTTGCTGCTGTTTACAGCGATGTCTTCAGCGTTGACAAGAGGATACAACTTCGAACGGCTAAGGTTGGAAAAATTTATGGCTTCTCACTGGCAGACCGGTCACAGTTAATCTTGCGTTGTAAACGTTGCTTGCAATTGCTCACCTGGATTGTTTTCCCATTACCCAAAATTATGTCTGATTCAAAATCTCTGTCGATTGTTGTTGCAGCGACCGTCAAAATCCAGGGAGCGGTGTTCATTAATGTATTTGAGCCGGGACCATCGTTCCCCGCCGAGCGTACCACCAGTATTCCTTTCTGGGTCGCGTGAAATGATCCTATCGATATTGCGTCGCTCAGGAAATCTGGCTGGAGGACTGAATTGGATCCAAGTGATATGGATATCACATTCACTCCATCCTTCACAGCATCGTCCAGTCCAGCTAGAATGTCGGATCCCAGACAACCATCTCGAGAACAGACTCTATAGACTGCGATTCTAGAGGTGGGAGATCCTCCTCTTGCAGATCCTTTGGCAAGCCCGTAGTAGTCGGCTTCCGCCACAACACTGCCCGCTGCAGTTGAGGCTGTATGTGTTCCATGCCCCTGGCTGTCTCTCGCTGACAATGGCCGTTCCGTCGGTGTCGTATCCTTCCTTGATCCTGAACCGTAATAGCGTGCGCCAATGATTTTTCTGTTTGTACATGACCAGATAAGAAGCAAGATTTTAATGCAATAATTGCAGTCTTCTTCATGTGTAACGTTACAAAAACATAGATTCATCTTTAGCATTCACCAAACATAGATTATGTACCAAAGTCAACGGTTGACTTTTGTCAATGACAGTTGCATGCGTGTATATGCAATCGATATAAGCTCAGGTCATCGTTAGTGCATGGTAACCCTGATCCGTCTAGCACAGTCACAAAGTCGTGGCTGGTGAATGCCTAAAGGATGGTTTGCGGGGTTGGCTGGAAGGAGGTAGTGTGTCCAAAACCTGGTTGGTGAAGGCTAAAGGTTTAGATTGGCATAGAAAATGAAACCCTAATCACTTATATGTGGCAATCAACTAGTTACCATAGTAAATTTTAAATATGATTAAGTAAAAGTAAAAAAATAAACATGTAAATTGATGTCTTTATAATAGTGAGAAAGTTAGTGGTTGAAATCACAACCATTGATTTATTGAGACTACTATGAATATTCCATCAATATTTAATCTAGTCCATACAAAACTGATTAAGCACTAAAAACCTATTAAATATATCCGTGATTAATAGGTATACACCTTTCACTTAATTATTGACCTATAAGTGCTAATTTGATGACCCCGATATATAAATCTGCAGCTTTATTTAAGCGCCATGGATACAGAATTGAGTTGAAAGTGCTGAGGAGCTTGCATTTACATGGTTTAAAAGCTTTGGAAACTATTGAGCTATGGGTTAAAACTTTTAATGAGCTCTAGATTAAAACTTTTAATGATAGTCATTACATCATTAGAACTTTTGATGACCACCCTGATCTTCGAAATGAAATTTACGCTTCTGATCGTCAAAAAAAATCGAGTTTTTCTTGTCCATTAAGGTCTGGATAAAGATAAGAGTCGAGTAGCTACAAGATGAAGAAATACAGACCTATTGCACTTGAAATCCTGTCCTCCAGCGCAAGCTCCTTTCCACCGAGAAGGAACTGGACCAATCCCGCTATGGTTGAAGCTTGGTGACTCAGGCCAAACGCCTGTGTTTGACACATGTTAGCATTTTTTAACCAAGCAAAACACATTCTCCTCTTCCAAGCAAACACATTAATTACGGAAAAAAAAAACCATGAAAACAGTTCGTCCTGAACACACTGTATACCCATGAGCCCGAATCTAAATCTGATCATTTGATCCACCACAGTGAAAGAAGCCTATTGATTTCACCAAAAATGAATTGAAAACTGGGACTAAACTAAAGAATATACACAACATGTATACAACCTGAATCCATTATGCCAATTATGGAGTCCCCGGTAGTATTATAAGAAGGTGCCGCCAAGCCGGATTCGGATTGTAGGAAGTCCCGGGAACGCGTAGTGTGCAGCTGGACCAGTGGATCAGGGAAAACTGATACGACCCCAGCTTTCTCTGATCGAAACAGTCAGAACGATCAAGTACATTATCACATTTAAATCAAATTAACGGTACAAAACGAGGTCAGAATTTAATCATATACCAGAAATAGCAGTGGCTTGGTCTTTGGACATAACTGCAGAGAAGCTTGAGAAAGCATGGCTATAGCTATAAACGAGTGATAACTGTGCATCTTCGTGACTACACGCCATCGTATGATAAAGTTAGCACTGAAATATAGCAAACTACAGTAGTGTTTTAATCGATTAAAACTGCTCCGTACCTTCCTAGAACGGAGGAAAGCAGCTCCACATGGCTACTGACTATGAAATCCCTTCCACCGTCACCGGAGCTGCCCATGTAAACGATGTAAACTTGCACAATAGCACACAAGCTAAACATGATATAGAAATCTTGGATACTACAAATTGGAGTTCGTCCAGAAAGCACAAATATTATGTGAGAACTCGTGAAATTACTACCTGTTTATTATCACCATTGATGCTGCAGCCCAGAAGTGTTACAAGTAACGTGATAACCAGCAAGAAATTGATGGTAGTCATCGTTCAGATTGTATTACAGGTCCTTCTGTAATTGAATTGAAGTTTCCGAACAATCCTTTATATTAATACCAGTATCGCATATCAAGGTAGAGGTTATGGAGTCAGATGTTTAAATCAAATCAAATTAAATTAGGATTTTCTTTGATTTGATTATATATATATTTCTAATTATAGGATTAGGATTTTCTTTTCTTTTATTTGTTCAATTATTCATATTTTTTTTTGTTTGTTAATTTGTGTGGGGTATCTAAACCGTCAAAATTACTCGACTCAGGGGTATCTAAGCCGTGTGCCCAAAGGTGAAAAACTCCTCACTCTCCACCATTGGATTCAACCCCTTTGCACGTTCAATTATTCATATTATGATATTGGATTAAATAAAATTTTTTTATTTCCTATTTTTATGAAGTAGTTGAAAGCATTTTTAGGATCTCGTGCTAATTATTAGAATGAGCTATCCTAAAATTATTGGTTTAGTTCATAAACTAATATTAACATTAAATGAACTTTTTTATTTCCTATATTTTCATGAAGTATATATTTATAGTTATGAGATTATCTTCTATTTTCATGAAGTATATATTTATAATTATAAGATTAAGATTTTTTTAATTCAATAATTATTAATATTTTGAGATTTGATTAAATAAAGTTTTTGATTTCCTATTTTAAACTTTTTTATTAAAATAAGTTTTTGTATTTCCTATTTTTATGAAATAATTGTGATCATTTTTCCAACTATATATTATTATACTTAGTTGTAATTTTTAAACTCTAGTACTACTTTTTAGAATCTAATAAACATTTCTCTTAAAATTATTGATTTAGTTGATAAATTAATATTAAACTTAATAAAATAAAATTGAGTAAAATTTTTATTTACCAATTCTTAATATTAAACATTTTCCCATGTCATGCTAGGATTTCTCACATCATTCATATCAGAGCCTTTTTTTCATCCAACCTCATGGATTTAGGTTCAATTCTCTTCATTTTATGAGTTTGTTGCCTAGAACCTTTATTTTGTTGGGTGTGGCTTATTCTTTATAAGATAGGTTTATGTTCAAAAACTAGTAGTTTAAATATTTTCTCATCAAGTTTTACTAAAATTTAGTTAAAATTTGTTGGAACTCCACATTTGAGTGATTGAGTTTGTATAATTGGAGTGCTCTAGAAGTTTATTATAGTATTGAATTTATTTATAAATTCAAAAATGTAATTTAAATAACAAAAAATGAAGATTTCACCAAAATCTATTTCATGGATTCTAGTGAAAAAATTCAAAAAGTCGAATGTTTAAACAACATCGTCCAAAAATGTTGTTATAGCCTACTATTTCAAGTTAGGTTTCCCTTTCTAGTAGATGTTCACTCCCATGCAGCTTGCACAACGCATCTCTCATGTTGATCTGTGCGCCTTCTAATAGAAGGAAGGTTCATAATCACTGCTAATTAATGATTTTTGCTTAAACTCTACAACATGATGGAGAACTTGGAAATCGATATTCCCAAGATCAAATTATTCTTAAGCACTTGAAAGTGGATGCAGATGTAATGTTTGACAATGGGCATGTTCTGATAAGGTCACAAAGGTCTCATAGGCACAATGAAGGCTAAGTGTTTCTTTATAAGATCTCAAACATGGTGATGTTGTCCATGCTGCAAAATGTGAGATTCTTCCATATCTTGAAACTGGCATGACCAGAGGTGGGAAAATTGGTTATTGCAACTGTGTCGCTCCAAAATATTTTAGTTCTAAAATACTTTCATCCACAACAAGTATTTTAGTTCCAAAATACTTTCATCCACATCAAGATTTTTGATATTGTTAGCAGATATTTGAGAATGGAAGAAGAAAGAAGAGTCTTTTAGTACCATCAAAAACATTATTTTCTACGGCATTGCATGGATGGGGGTTTGCACCATCAAGTGAGTGTGTTGTTGCTCGATTGAGAAATAATTTATTGCATTGTTTGATGTCACTCGAACTAGAGAGCTTCTTAGTCGTCTTTTAGAAGACACACAAATTAAAACTGCAACAACTTCCAATCTCTCATCGCAACTACATTGACATGCCTAGGCTTTATGTTTCAAACATTCTGGAGGTTAACATTATTGGCATTGGCAGTTGTTCTTGTTATGTCAGCTGGTGTACATATATTTGGCATTGGCACTTGTTCATGTTATGTTCCTGAACTTTCTCACAGGATTCCAACTACAGCTGCTATGGATGCATCCATTAATGATCCATGTCATCAATTCATGTTGTAGAGAATTTCACAATTCATTACACTTAAATATTATTTTAATTAATGTTCCATGTCATGAATTCATGTTGTAGAGAATTTCACAATTCATTACATTTAAGTATAATTTGACAAGGATCACAATCCACAAAAAATCTTAATTAATTCATATTTAATAGATATATCAATTGTTTTACTACACTATGCTTTCATTTAATGAAAAAATGATATCATAAAAAAGAAATTAAATATCAATTAATAATAATCCATTGTTCCTAAAAGTGCAATAGTTATATGTAATATATCTAGGGAGGTAATATGGAGTACCTGGGTACCTAGGGAGGTACTAAATGAGAATGTGGTTATGTATATTCAATGTAAGGTGGACTAAGTCCACTATATTATTAAATAAGATACAGTATGGTAGTTAGATATACTAAATGTGAGCAGACTCTCTAGAATGTTTTTAGGAGATAGAGATAGCTATATAAAGAAGTGTAAGCAATGCATTGCGGCATAGTGAAGAATATTGTGAATGTATCAAACATTTCTTGAGGAGTGTTATGCTTCCTTAATGATTAATATATGGTGTTACCTTACCTCAAGGGTTTTCTCTATTTCTTGTGTTCATTATTTTGGTGAATGGTTTGGATTATTCTTGTTGATATTCTTGGTTATTTTGATATTTATATTCAAATCTATTTAGATACTTAACAAGTGGTATCAGAGCACTTTCCTTGGCCAAAGAAGGGGATAATTTTTTACTCTTTTTGCAAATTTTTCTAAGGAAAAAAGAGGGCGGTGCACTTCAGGTTCAAATATGAAACTTTCTGAGCTAAATTTTGCAAAACAAATTAGATATTTTAATTCCTCCTTGAAAAATACCTAATTTCAAAAAAACAATCGACCAAAATGGAGTCTGGGAAGTGAATTTATCATCATTTTAAATTCGGCAAATTTGAGTTTACAAGGTGATGTAGCCATTTGGTGGGATTCACTTAGCTATAGAAAAATGATGGCACTCTCCGATGAAGAATTTGAAAAAGTCCTTTTAGAAAAATGATCTCGTGTCAAAAGTAATGAAATAAACAAGGGTTTATTTTCATGTGGAAAATTCTATATTACAGGTTCATAGATGTATTCATAAAGAAAATATCATTGTTTCTATTAACCCTAGTTTCCTGCATAATTTTATCAATATTAAGTTAGTTAATAGATTACAAGTTCAAAGCACACAAATTGAGGGTGAAAATGTTCAAATTTTTAAAGATTTGAAGATCACCATGGACAAATATGTGTTGAATTCAAATTTTTATGCTATGGATATGTATGGAGTGGATATTGTTTTTGGGATATCTTTGGATATGATGAGTGGGTACAGTTAATATTAATGTGCAAAAGAAGATTTTGAAGTTGTGGTACAAGAAGAAGAAAATCACCTTGAAGGATGTGTCTCTTAGTAAGAAAGATGGGCCCATGGTGGCTAACAAACAAGTTATTCTAGAGTCTGAAGTTGAATCAAAGGAAGAGTCTACTAAATGAGATGAAGCAAAGATACAGGAAGGACACAATAATGAAGCCAAGGAGGTCATTGACTCAAAATCACAATGTCTTATAGATTTGAATAAAAAAGAAGAGATTCCTACAGTTTTTGTATATCTCCCTCCACATCATATAGAGAAACAATAGTCATCAAAGAAAGGGCATGATCTTCAACACCTTTATGTACCAGCAGGGCACCATAAAGGAAATAGATCAAGAGGTGCACAGAGGACTATCAACACTATAGGGAGACATCATGCTAGCGAAACAATCCCATGGCAACACAAGCATGATGCAGATCAAGATCAATGTGGAAAAGAAACCATTGGACATCATGATCATCTTCCATCAGGATGGATGAAAGTTTGTACTTGGTACCAGTTGGCCACATTGCTTATCCGGTCATATTGTATGGTTTCTTCTCGTGTTTCGAGGACAAAACATGTGAAGGGGGATGGAATGTAGTATACCTAGGGAGATACCAAATGAGAATGTGGTTATGTATATTCAATGTAAGGTGGACTAGGTCCACTATATTATTAAATAAGACTCATTATGGTAGTTAGATATAATAAATGTGATAATGTTCTCTAGAAGGTTTTTAAGAGATAGAGAGAGATATAAAAATAAGTGTAAGCAATATATTGAGGCATAGTGAAGAATATTGCGAATGTATCAAACATTGCTTGAGGAGTGGTATATGTTGGACAAGTTGAGAAACTGACAAGGGGGATGAGAGGGGCGGGGGGGAGGAGGGGGTGGCACGGGGGTGAATCAGTTGTATACACAATAATTACTTTTATCTCTTTAACATAGATTAATTCTTTAATGCAACTTAAAGCCTACCAAATATTTTTTCTCAGTGAAAATGAATTAGTAACCATCAATCACATGAAATTGACAGAGACACAAAATATGTATGAGGAAACCCATAAAGGGAAAAACCTCTTCTTCTTCTTGTGCATGTAAAGAAAGCAAGCTACTTCAGTTACATCAAATTTTGTCTGAGCAACTACTTATATGAGGTTACTACCTCTTTATCTTCATCACCTACTGAAAGACAAATTCTACTGCCTGAATGAAAGATTCAACTTGCAATGAGACGGTTAGTCTCCCTAGCTCCTCCCTTCCTCCCTTAGTACTCGCTTCAACCTGTTTCAAACACTCTTCTTAAATTGTCAATATAGTTTTGTTAATTTATTTCTGTGAAAACAAACCTATGGCCATCAATTCTATCTTTGCCAAACATGTTGTTGTTTTCAACCAACAAGCATCTTACTCACATGCAACTCTGTTCACACTCTTTCAATGCCAAAACTGACCATCTCAATCTGTTCATGATTACTCTATTATAAGCCTGGAAATCAAATCTGTAGATAATATTCATTGCAATAAGTAATGACCTCAATGTATATTTGAATTACAAAGACGACCTTTAACTATTTAATGCATTCACCTCATATGCAATTGCTCAATCAGTCAAGCATTCCATATCTCTATTCTAGATCTATATCAGAGTTTATTCACTGCAAAAACAACCATACAATCTACAACATGAGAGTGTACTTCTTCTTTGTGCATTTCTCATTTAAGGAGAAAATCAACTATTAACCTCTACACATTTCACAATCAAGAAACCAATCGACATGGTTAAGGAAAAAGATTTGAAATTGTCTCAAACACATTTACCCCGACGTTTTCCTTCCAGCAAATGATCAATGGAGTTCCAGGTAAAAACATGAATAACCCTCTATGTTTTTCTTATTCAGCAAATGAGCAACAAAGTTCCAAAAAAAAACTAGGAATGAACCTCTACGTTTTTCTCTTTGGCAAATGAGCAATGGAGTTTGCGTTTTTTGTTTGGAAAATGAGAAATGGAGTCTGGATTTTTCTCTTTGGCAAATGAGCAATGGAGTCTGCATTTTCTCTTTGGAATATGAGTAATGGAGACTGTTTTTTTCTCTCTGGAAAATGAACAATGGAGTCTGCATTTTCTCTTTGGAAAATGAGCAATGGAGTGTGCATTTTCTCTTTGGAAAATGAGCAATGGAGTCTGTGTTTTTCTCTCTGGCAAATGAGAAATGGAGTTTGTGTTTTCTCTTTGGAAAATGAGCAATGGAGTTTGCATTTTCTCTTTGGAAAATGAGAAATGGAATCTGCGTTTTTCTCTCTGGAAAATGAGCAATGGAGTCTGTGTTTTCTCTTTGGAAAATACCCATCACCAAGTTCTTGAACACACTCTATTATGTTTGTGTTTCTCTCACTATTACTAAGATCAAAAAATTTTTACATTATTTGATGTAGCTGTCAATGTTAACTTTTGTCTCACTTATCACACAAGTCTAACTCCTCTTCACTGGCAAACTTCCTTAAAATGTGAGCTTTGTTAATATAACTTATAATGAAATTTTCTTGGCATTTTCAACTAATTTTTTGACCACCCGTTCATTGGGTTAATTGAGTTGCTTAAGTTTGACATCATTGGCAACAATGCAAATGCCCATTCACTCTATGAAAACTGGCCAACAAACTCCCCCTTTGACATTGATGGCAAACTTAAACCTGTTCTCCCCATTTTTTCATCGATGGCAAAAGATAAATCATACTCCCCCTATCAGAAATACCAAGAAACACCAAGAAATGAACACTTGTACAACAACTAAAACAACAACAACTCCTCCTATCAAAAAACATGAATCTGTGCAAACTGTAACCAACCACGAAAAAGTATATTAGAGGGGCCAAAATTCTAATAACAGAGCTGAAAGATGCACCATGGAAACCTGCAATATCGAGTATAAGGAAATAGAAATATAATTACAGAAGGCAAACCTCCAATTGATCCCTGAGACTTTCAAATTTCATTTTAGGTAAGGGCTTAGTAAAGATATCAACAATCTGATCTTTCGTACCAACATACTCCATCTTAATGATATTACTTTAAACCTGCTCTCAGATAAAATTGAATTTAATAGGAATATGTTTCATTTTGGAATACATAACTCGGTTTTTAAATATACTAATGGCACTGGTGTTGTCACAGAAAATATGAATGGGAGAATCATAATGAATGTGTATTTTTGATAACATTTGTTTCATCCAGAGAACCTGAGTGCAACAATTTGCAACTGCAATGTATTTTGCCTCAACAGTAGAAAGGGAAATTGTTGATTTTTTTTGCTAGACCAACTCACCAGACATCCTCTAAGATAGAATGTTGCTCCAATAGTAGTCTTCCTGTCATCAACACAACCTACCCAATCAACATCAGTGAAAGCATACAAATCAATCTGATTACCCTTAGGATACCATAAACCATACTCTGTTGTGCCCTTAAGATATCTGAGAATCTTTTGACTACAAGTAAATGAGAAGCTTTAGGAGAGGCCTGAAACCTAGAAACTTGACAAACTGCATGAATAACATCGGGCCTTGTAGTTGTAACATATAGAATATTGCCAATCATAGGTCTATACATTATCTACTCAACATGTTCAGAATCATCATTTTGACTCAACTTACATCCAATAATGGGAGTGCCAACTGGTTTGCAATCATGCATTTGAAATTTCTTGAGCATTTCATTGATATATTTAGTTTGAGAAATGAAAATTCCTTCATTAGATTGAGTGATTTGAATACCTAAGAAAAATTTCATTTCACCAAGCATGGACATCTCAAACTCATTCTTCATGCTTTCAGCAAATTGTTGGCTAAGTTGATAATTATCACTCCCAAAGATAATATCATATACATAAATCTCAACAATGACCAAGCTATTATGTTCTTATTTAATATAAATATTACTGTCAGTGTTGCCTTTTCTGTATCCTTGTTGCCTTACATATTTATCAAGCCTAGAATACCAAGCTCTTGGAGATTGCTTTAGCCCATAAAAATCCTTTTTCAACCTGTAAACATGATTTTCTACTTATTCCACCTGAAACCCATCTGGTTGTTCCATGTATACTTCTTCCTCTAATTCACCATTTAAAAATGAATATTTTACATCCATTTGATCAAATTTAATGTTCTTGGAACTAGCATAAGAAAAAATCAGCCTAATGGATTCCATTCTTGCAACATGAGCATAAGTTTCTCCATAATATATGCCTTCTACCTGAGCATACCCTTTACAAACCAGTATAGCTTTATTTCTAGTCACCTTACCTGCTTCATCCAACTTATTTCTGAAGACACATTTAGCCCCAATAACATTCTTATTTAAAGGTCTAGGAAGCAGTTCCCATGTATCATTCTTTTCTATATGATTGATGTCTTTTGTCATTGCTTTCATCCAGTACTCATCATTGATTTCTTCTTCAACATTCTTGGGTTCAAACAGAGTGAGTAATGATACATGTTTGTGATTTGAACTAGATTGTTGTTGTTTTCTTCTAGTTTCAACACCTGCATGTATATCACCAATGATTTTCTCTTCAGGATGATTTCTTTGTACCCTTTTGTTTGGAGTGTTAGATGGAGTTGACCCCTGAACCAAAGTAGGAATCAGATTTTCATTGTTGGTTGATTTAGTTTCCTCTATATCACTTGATTCTTCTTCCATTTTCAGTTTGTCATATATTTCATATGTCTAATGATCTTTCTATTCAATTTTGGATTTTAAAAATGAAGATTCATCAAATTTAACATCTATGGCTTCAACAAATTTCTTCAATCTGAAATTGTAGCACTTATAAGCTTTTCTTGAGCATGAATATCCATCTAAAATACCTTCATCAGTTCTAGAATCCAACTTTCCCATATTTTTATCAACTTTATTTTTGTAACACTTACTACCAAAGATTCTAAAGTGTTTTACAGTTGCTGGCTTACCTTTCCATAACCGATAAGGTGTTTTGTCATAGTTATTTCTCAACAAGATTCTATTCAGAATATGAACAATAGTATGGACAACATGAGGCCAAAGTATGTCACTGAGTTTAGATTCATTTAGCATTATTCTTGCCATATCCATAACAATCCTATTTTTCCTTTCAACAACACCATTTTGTTGAGGAGTTTCAGTAACAAGAAAATGTCTTTCGATACCATTATCATCACAATACTTATTTAATTATTTAGAAACAAACTCTCCCCCATTGTCTGATCTTAAGCATTTAATTTTCATGTCAATTTCATTTTCAGTCAATTCTTTGAAAATTTGAAAACAATTGAATGTTTCAGACTTCTTTTTCAACAGAAACGTCCAATTCATCTGAGTAACGTCATCCACAAATAAAAAAATATATATTTCACCATTTAATCATGTTGTCCTCATAGGTTCACAAAAATCAACATGTACTATTTCCAAAGGTTTTGTTGTAGAGTGTTCTTTGGTGTTAAACCTAACTCTAGTTTGTTTACCATGTTGACACTATTTGCAAATAGAACTGGTAATATTATTCATGACAGGTAATTCTCTTATAGCTTCTTTTTTGTTTAAATGAATCAGATTTTCAAAGTTAATATTCCCAAGCCTTTTGTGCCACAACCAACTTTCATCTTCATTCCCAAGATAACAATTTTCCTTTTTCTCATCTAGTATGTAAATGTAGTTCGGTGTTCTTGTAGATGTTCCAAATAACCTATTTGTTTTGACATCTCTGATTTGACAATTTTTAGAATCAAAAATCATATAATTCCCTTTATCACAAGATTGACTTACACTCAATAAATTGTGTTCCATATCCTCAACCAACAAGACATTTTCAGCCATAATATTTTTGTTAATCAGACCCACAGTACCTCTTCCAATTATCCTAGCTGATTGTTCATTACCAAAAGTGATTGTACCTTCTTTTCCTTCATCTAATGTAACGAAATTCTATTTTTTGCTTATCATATATTTTGAACATCCACTATACACACACCATTTTACTTTATGATCAACCTGTAAAGCTAGAGTGCATTTTTCAGATTCTAAATGGTCACTTTTCTTTTTCCACCATCTAGCTCTCATATTAGCGTAATTAGGTTCAACATATTTCTGAAAGTTCATTGGACAGTTTCTTGATACATGTCCAAAATTATTACACTTATGACATTCACCCTCGAACCTTAAAACATAAATTCTATTATAGTAATTGTTCACATTGTTTTGAATGGTTATGGCTTCTTCCATAATCAAACCTAGATTTGTCATGACTATTATGTGCAATTATGTTTCTTGAAAAGGCATTGAAAAAATAAGCTTTATGTCCATACTTGTAACAAAAGAAACAATAGCCATCAAACATGTTCTAGTTCCTATCATAGCTTCTTCTATGTACTGTTGAAGTCTGATTTCCTTCTTGCTTTACTGATTCCATCTGCTTGCTAGTGTTTTTCACATTTGTATGTCATGTACCTTCTTTTTCAAAACTTGTACTAGTACTTGCATTAGTAACCTCAGATTTATAACCAATTCCAGTTTTTTCATTTGTCGGTCTTTGATTACTAATAATCCATTTCAAAATCCTTGAGATATCATCCATGTTTTTTTCTTGTACCTTCTTTCTTAATGAAACAACTTCAAGTTTCAGACCATCATTTTCTTTTTCCTTTTCTACAAGAAAATTGTTTAGTGATTCCTGAGTTACCCTAGCTTCTTTTGTTTTGAGCTTTATTTCAGTGCTTTCTATCAACTTGTTATATTTTTGTATATCATTTTCAAGATTCTTAATTTCTTCTTTGAAATGTTTACATTTTCTTCTTACCTTTCTAAGTTCAATCAAAGAACTTACAAGCTCAGCTTCCAAATCAACTTCACCTTCTTCTTCTTCATTAACTTTATCATTCTGATTTTCTATAGCCATAAATAGCCTTATATCTAAGTTAACATCACTTTCATATGATATGAAGAGTTACTAACATCTTTAATAAATAGACATTTATTTTTATATGAGTTCCTTTGAAAATACTTCTTATACTTGTTATTGTATTCTTTAGTCTTTCTATTGCTTTCTTCTTCACCGTCAGAATTCTTATTGAAAGGACACTTGGAATCAAAATGTCCTATTCTACCACAACCAAAACATTTAAGAGGAAGCTTACCTTTGTATTTTCCAGTACCCTTTTTCAGTTTTTTGACAAAATTAGCTTCTTCCATATCCTCTTATAAATCCCCATAATTGTTGGTTTCTTCTTCAACCTTATTCTTTTCCGTCTTTGCTTCCTTGAAAGATGCTTCTTTCTTGGCAAAATTCTCACCAGAGGTCCTCATCTCATATGCTATTAGTATCCCATGTAGTTCAACCATTTCTAAAGTAGCAAGATCAGTTCTTTCTTCTAAAGCAGATATTTTTTGGATCAAATCTTACAAGTAGAGATCTAGGTACCTTTTTTACAATATTATCATTTTTAATTTCTTCCTCTAGAACTCTCATGGTATTAACTACTTCATCAATACAAAGAAAGTAAGTTGTTATATCTTCAGATTCTTCCATTTTTAAACTTTCAAACTGACTCATATATGACTGTAACTTAGCATTATTCACCTTAGTATCTCCTTCATAAACATTTTTGTCCCATAATTATTTTGTTGACACACAGTGCATAACATTAATAATTTATTCCCTACTAAACCTCCAAGTATTGCATACATAGCTTTGGAATTTCTTTCATAAAGTTTCTTACCTACAACATATGTTGAAATGGTTGCTGCAAACACTATATTCATTCAACACATCTTGCCAAACATCTACTCCTTGACCTTGCGAAAACAATTTCATCCTGATACTCCAAAAGGCATAGTTATGTCCATCAAATAGAGGTAATCCATGGTTTGTAAATTCAGATTTCTTATCCATCATAAAATACCAAACTTCCAGTGATTAAATTGAGTTCTGAAGTAACCTGCTCTGATACCAATTGTTGGACAAGTTGAGAAACTGAGAGGGGGGGTGAATCAATTGTATACACAATAATTACTTTTATCTCTTTAACATATATTACTTATTTAATGAAACTTAAAGCCTACCAAATATTTTGTCTCAGTGAAAATGAATTAGTAACCATTAATCACATGAAATGGACATAGACACAAAATATATATTAGGAAACCCATAAAGGGAAAAAACTCTTCTTCTTCTTGTGGATGTAAAGCAAGAAAGCTACTTCAGTTACATCAAATTTTGTCTGAGAAACTACTCACATGAGGATACTACCTCTTTATCGTCAACACCTACTGAAAGACAACTTCTATTGCCTAAATGAAAGCTTTAAGTTGCAATGAGACGGTTCATCTCCCTTCCTCCCTTAGTACTGGCTTCAACCTGTTTCAAACACTCTTCTTAAAATGTCAATATCCTTTTGTTAATCTATTTTTGTGAAAACAAACCCATGACGATCAATTCTATCTTTGACAAACCTGTTGTTGTTTTCAACCAACATGCATATTACTCACATGCAACTTTGTTCACACTCTGTCAATGCCAAAACTGACCAACTCAATATGTTCATGATTACTCCATTATAAACCTAGAAATCAAATCCGTAGATAATCTTCATCACAATAAGTAATGACCTCAATGTATATTTGAATTACAAAGACAATCTTTAACTATTTAATGCATTTACCTTAGATGTAATTTCCCAATCGGTCAAGCATTTCATACCTCTATTCTAGATCTATATCAGAGTTTATTCACTGCAAAAAGAACCATACAATCTGCAACATCAGAGTGCACCTTTTTTCTGTGCATTTCTCATTTAAGGAGAAAATAAACTATTAACCTCTTCACATTTCACAATCAAGAAACCAATCGACAGGGTGAAGGAAAAATCTTTCCAACTGTCTCAAGCACATTTACCCTTACATTTTCCTTCCAGCAAATTATCAATGGAGTTCTAGGTAAAAACATGAATAAACCTCTACATTTTTCTTCTTCGAAAAATGAGCAACAAAGTTCCAAGAAAAAACCATGAATGAACCTCTACGTTTTTCTCTTTGGAAAATGAGCAATGGAGTCTGTGTTTTCTCTTTGGAAAATAAGAAATGGAGTCTTCATTTTTCTCTCTGGAAAATGAGCAATGGAGTCTGCGTTTTCTCTTTAGCAAATGAGCAATGGAGCTTGCATTTTCTCTTTGGCAAATGAGCAATGGAGTCTGCATTTTTATCTCTGGAAAATGAGTAATGGATTCTGTGTTCTCTTTGGAAAATGACCAATGGAGTCTGCGTTTTCTCTTTGGAAAATCAGCAATGGAGTCTTTGTTTTTCTCTTTGGAAAATGAGCAATGGAGTCTGCATTTTCTCTTTGGAAAATGGACAACGGAGTCTGTGTTTTCTCTTTGGAAAATGAGCAATGGAGTCTGCATTTTTCTCTTTGGAAAATCAGAAATGGAGTCAGTGTTTTCTCTTTGGCAAATACCATCACCAAGTTCTTGAAGACATTCTATTTTTTTTGTATTTGTCTCACTCTTACTAAGATCAATTTTTTTTTACATTAGTTGATGTAGATGTCAATGTTAACTTTTGTCTCACTTATCACACAATTATAACTCCTCTTAACTGGCAAACTTCCTTAACATGTGAGATTTGTTAATATAACTTATAATTCACTTTTCTTGGCATTTTAAACTAAGCCTTTGACCACCCTTTCATTGGGTTAATTGAGTTGCTTAAGTTTGACATCAGTGGCAACAATGCCAATGCCCATTCACTCTGTGCAATCCAGCCAACAATATCCTTCCTTAAGTATTATTGTATGGTATTACCCTACCTCAAGGGTTTTCTCTATTTCTTGTGTTCAGAATTTTGATTAATAGTTTGGATTATTCTTGCTGAGATTCTTGGTTATTTTAATATTTCTATTCACAGCTATTTAGGTACTTAACATTATATGATGAAAGGTCAAAATGTTTTATTTTAAAATCTGGTCAAATAAATTAAGAACATTGTGATTATATGAAATTAGAGATTGTTTGATTCTTATAAGTGGCTATAAGAAACTTATGAATCTTATATGATCGGTTTTTAAAGTTATAATAGATTGCATAATTAATTTATTAATTAGTGATTTGTTGATAAGTTTGTCTTGGTTATTATCCCTCTAGGCTCTTGAAAGGCTTGCTTGGATCTTTCTCTTCTCATCCTTTGAATCTTATATGATAGGTTTTTAAAGTTAGAATAGATTGCATAATTAATTTATTAATTAGCGATTTGTTGATAAGTTTGTCTTGGTTCTTATCCCTCTAGGCTCTTGAAAGGCCTGCTTTGATATTTCTCTTCTCGTCCTTTGAGCAAGTTGTTTTTCCTCATAAAAATTATTCCAAAACTTGTTCAAAAGTATATTTTTTACATGTTCCATAAATTTACTTGTTTGTATCATATCACATTCAAAGTTCTTTTAGTCACAACACAACATATTGCAATCAAAGTTCTTTTAGTGGTGAGATATCACATAAAATCCAATATTCTTTTAGTTGTGACATATCACATCGCATGAATGTTTGTTTTCATGTGATACATCGCACTTCCTCAAAATTTTCACCATTGTGACATGTCATACTAAATTTTTTTTTGTTGCAATACATAATGTTTCAAAAGCATATCAGATGAAAAGAGTTTTTTTTGAAATACATATGTCTCACCAAACTTCATTTTCCATGCAATACATATGTCGCGCCTAACTTTATTTTCCATGTGATACATATGTGGGAAGGTTTTTTATGGATTCATTGCATCATTCTAAGTTTTAAGAGGAGAATAAAAGGACAATGTATTAAATGGGGGAATAAAGGACAAATCTTCTTGAGGAGTGTGCATAAAACAAAAATTTAAATGATTTGAGTTTCACATCATGCATTTGAAGGGTGTGACACAAGAGACTTAGTGTATAATGTTTAAAGGGGAGATACATGTTGCACCCAAAATCGTCTCAAGTGTGATACATAAATTTCCAATGTTTAAGAACATGCAACATGTTGCACCAAATATACTTTTAGGTGCAATACACAAGAGGGGCACATAAAGAAATGTTTCATAATATGGTTTCACCCAAAGTGTTATGAAGTGTGATACACATAATATGGTCACACTAAAAACTTTATTTCATGCTATACATAATTTTTATGGAGTGTGCATAAACCAAAGTTTGTTAAGTGAAAAAAAGAAAAAGAGTTTTGGTTTTAAAACCTTGCATATCACATTGAATTTAAAGAAGGGTGTGACAGATGACATATATCACACTAGTTTTAGAAAAGGGTGTGACACATATTTTATTGCACCAAAATTTAAAGAAGGAAATGTTGGTAGACAATATGAGATGTATGGTGGAAGTAATGATGACTATAATTTTTTAATTGAGAAGTAATTACATATGAAATGTGATTATGAGAGTTCAATTGAATGCACACTAACATAAATGAAAATGGACTTTTTAGAGGAGAAATGATGGAAGAAATTGGGAGTGGAGCAAGAAGCCCTCTTCTTGATTCCTTCGTATCACATGGGGATTTTCTTTCATTTTTTTGTGCCTTTCAAAGGTAAATGGCAGGGAGATATGAAGATCCTTCAAGGAGGGAACTCTATATATTATAGTGAAGGTTAGACCTTTTAGTTCAACTGTACCAATATCAATTGAAACTTTTGGTAACAAAATCCCTTGATATTTATTTATTGGTAATTCCCATGCCATTTTAAGTGGGATATGAGTATGACTCAAACCCCTTTGTATAAGTGGAATTGGGAAAAAAGTAGTATTGTTGGGATTCCATGGAGGTCCAACGTACTTTCTGAAGATCGCAAACACAAATGTTTGTAGATATGGAGGTTTATTATTTTCTTTGTAGAATATGTTATCATTTTGACCAAGTGATCCATTAACAAGGGAAGATGAAACCCATAAGTTAGATGTTAACATCATTTTTTTAGTCTAGGCAGAGAAAGAATTTTGTATACAATTGTTCATCTTCAAATGTAGAGGGAACATAGTTGTTTCTTTGCTTAGTATTTGATAGTGCTATTGGAATTTTAAAAACTTTAACATTTTTTTATTATGCTAGGTGGCTAGTTTCTTGGTTGGAAATAAGTGGTATCAGAGAAAAGAAAGTGAAGAAACATGACACAATAATGGTTGTAGTAGATAAGATGAGAAAGGAAGGTCATTTTATTCCTATTAAATATACATTCAAGGTCATAGATGTTGCTAATGTTTTCATAAAGGAAATTTGTATGTTGCATCGTCTTCCCAAGACCATAATCTCAGATAGAAATGCTAAGTTCACCTAAAGTTTTTTGTTTTTTTTCTTTCTTGCTTAGGGATGTATTTGGTGTTTAGTACGACCTACCATCCTCAAACAGATGGTCAAATCGAAAGAGTGAGCCAAGTGTTAGAGTACTTGTTGAGGATGCATGTTATGAATCAACCCAAGAAATGGGAGGAGTATCTACCCCTGGTAGAGTTCACCTATAACAGGTTATCATGAATCATTGAAGATGATTTGATTTGAGGTTCTATATGGAAGGAAATGTAGAGTTCCAATCAGTTGGGACATTCAAGTGGAGATGATCACACTTGGACCATAAATGTTGAAGGAAATGGAACAGGTAATTATTAACATAAGGAAGAATTTTAATATAGCTCAAGATACACAAAAGAGCTATGCAGACAACAATAGAACCCACACAGAGTTCAAAGTGGGATATCATGTGTATATTTGAGTGAAACCTAAGAGAAGTTCCTTAAGGATGGGAACATGTGCTAAATTGGCACCCCCACTATTGTGAACCATTCAAAGTCCTAGAAAGAGTGGAGCCAGTAGCATATAGTCTTGCATTACTAGCTACTATTAAATCTCATAATGTGTTCCATGTATCTATATTGAAGAAATATGTTCATGATTCTAATCATGTTGTGGCAATAAGAATTCATCTTCCTTTCCAACCAATTTGTTTATTTCAATGTAGCAACGTCGAACATACAATGGACATGAAGGTATCTTAGTATGCAGAAAGACATGTAAAAGAAAGAAATATAGTTATATTTATTTCAATGTAGCAGCAAAGCGAATACAATTCAAATGAGGATAAGTTACTTTGTAGAAAGATACGTAGTATCTACATATAGTTAAATAGGTGCAAAGTAGTAGAATGAGTAGAAAAAATATACAGACAATAAATAAAATACTAACCACTGGAATATGAAACAAGAGTAGAGGCATGCACCTTTGTAACTCCTCCTCTACATTCGCAGCAAAGAGTCCATCGTCTTCTCCAGCCACTCTATTTGTTTAAATGTAGCAACATAGAAAAATACAATGGACATGAAGGAAGTTGGTATGCAAGAAGACATGTAAAAAAAATAAACAGAGTTTGATTTATTTCAATGTAGAGGAAAAAAAAAATACAAAGGAAATGAAGATAAGTTATTATGTAGGAAGATACGCAATATCTACATACAATAAATTAGGCGAACACATATACAGACAATAAATGAAATACAAAACAATGGAATATGAAATAACAATACAAGCATGTATCTGTGCATCTCCTCTTCTACACTTGCGGTAAAGACTCCTTCGTTTTCTCCAGCTATTTTGTTTTCTTCAATGTGGGAATGCACAAAATACAACAAACATGAATGGAATCTAGTATGCATGGGAGAACAAGTAATATGTAAATACACTAAATGAGAATCAACGAATAGAATAAAAGATAGTTAGAAACATGAACCTTTGTTTTTCTCCATCCATGGTTGTAACTATATAAAGTTTTTCCTGCCCAAAATATATTACAAACCAAAAAATATTAAGAAATTGCATGGCCATATATGAATGATTTTGGTTTTCTGCAACAAAGTATCCAGATATGCTTTGAGACATGGAAATATAATTTTGCAGTATATTTGGTGTACATTTCATATTTCAAGTACCAGAAAAATTGTATCGTGGTCACACCGGTCTGTGTACAGGATAAAGAGGTTGTATTGTGATATGAGCACATTTCACCATATATGGTTAATAAGTGCGTTTTGCACGTGTTTTATGTTAACAAAAAAACAAAGGACATTGTAATTGCACATGTTGTTGTCCAATTATTTGTTATGCCACTATTTTGTATCATGTCAACACTGAAGTATTCTAGAATGATAATGGTTTCATCCAAATGTAAATGGTGTGATGCATTTGAGAACACATTCATTATGCTAGCAATGTTGCATGCCAAACAAAATAGAAACTGAATAGTACAATTTGCAATCCACAGAATGCCAGTCTTTCTAGCACCATCTCAGTATCCTTTTATTCTACAAGAACATTTTGCAAAGACATGTAGGTATGGTCAAGAGCTAGGAAAAAGAATTGGAGAAAAATTTAAGAGTAGGATAGGTGGGTCTTGGCACAGGGTCATACCCAGGGTTCAATGCTACTAAAACGCACCAACAAAACCCTAACAGCCGGCCCTTTCGGAAACAACTACGAATCATATGAAGTCTCACCCGAGGTAGAGGTAGGGGTGGTTGCAGGACTCAAGTGTCTGCAACCTTAGCTGGGACATAGATCTGTGATTATAATACTTAACAGAGCACTTAGCATCAATAGTTCATCAATATTCAACCAATAACTACTGAAAAAATAGAATAGAGCATCGTATCATTCACTCATATATGATGTATTTAAGCACTTTATCATAAACAAGAAGGTTATATCTAGCAGATCAAGAGATAAGCACCTTCACATAGATCAGATCTAACATTCTTACACATCATTAGCACAAATCATGAGCAGATTTATCTATCTCTATCAAAGAATTTAGCAAGAGAAGTTATAAACACATTAACACAAGAACAAAGCATACCAACAAAGTGTTTACGTGGTTCACCCCCACCCTGGGGCTATGTCCACCAACTCTTCTTATTTTAATGTCTTCAGTCAATCAGTTACAAGCACAAAGCCTCAAAAACCCTACTCTGCATAGGACAGAAGATCTGCGCAGCTCGCTAGATCCTTCTTCCTTGCCTTAAAGCACAAAGCCTTCACAGTCTCTTACAATGACTTGCACTTAGCTCTGCAAGTCTCACACAATATGCACAAATCCTTACACTTCTTGATTAGACAGATCCAACTCTTGGAACTTAGCCAACTTGCATACTAACATCAGATAGATGACTTCATACTTCTCCTTACATTTCCTATAAATCTATTTATACATACAAAATAGGTTGAAACATGGTCCAACCCATGGGCTGACATCCCATTCTCGTTACATATTCCCAAATCGCAAAAAGGACACAAAAAGGGGCTGAGATCCCACGATCTCTCCTTTGTCTTGCACTCCTCCTTCGATAGGCTGTCAAAGTCCAAGAATAGGTCAAACTTGACCAGATATCAACAAAACTTGGTCAAGGGCCAACAGGACCCCAACACTCACCTATGATGCGTCCTGAGTCACTATGATGTAGGAAGTTCTCCTTCGAATGATTTGAGCTTGGATCGAACTGCTTCAACTTGTTGTTGTGCTACATGCTATTGTTCAACAAATTATTGAATGACTGCATCATTCGCATGTCCTTCCAGGCATTGTTCTACTGCGGTGTTAACTTGCTCCAGATATTCTCCCTGGCCTTCTACCTCTGTAAACAACTGATAGGAATTATCTTTTATCGGTTGGAGTTTCTGATTTATCTCCATAACTCTGCTCTGGATAGTATGAATTTGTTGTTGGTCGGTTTGCTTCTCTTGAGATCTCCTCATTCTCTCCATAGCTGACAGAGACTTCAGCTATTCCTATAGTGTTTCTGCATGGTGCTTTGCTTCCTGGAGCTACGACTCTAGTGCTTGCAAATCTGGGTTCTCAGTAAGTTTCTCATATGTCTGGGTAGTGTGATCAGTGAATTTCTTGCATTCTAAGGTAAGGGCCTTTATCCTTTCAACTGCGCTCCTGGAAGTTGCTTCTATTTGGTCTTTTACGTCCTATGGAGTCTCTGGTACAGTGTGTAGTTATAGGTCTGTGATGCATTGCTGCAGCTGCTGGATCACTTCTTCAAGTTGCGCTACTTACTTCGTGACTTGATCCTCTACCTTTACTTCTACGATATTCATAGAGGACGGTGCTCTGTTGACTGTTTCCTTCACTTCGAGTTGCTCGATGAGAAACTATTCTTTTCCTTGTTGTAGTTGTGCCTTTTATTCATTGAAATTTTCTTGGAGAGCACTCTTTTCCTATTCGACAGCTCGAATATGTTCTACAAGTACTCCATGTACTTGTACCAAAGCCTGGGTGGCTTGCGTTGTTTCCTCTTGCGCTTGTCGAAGATGAGATTTTATTGTATCAACTAAATGGTGGAGTTGAGTGTAACGACCCTAATTGGATACATGCTTAAAGATTATAAAGTAAAATTAATTAAAGAAATTAATTATGGTTAACTAAGTAATAGTTCAAATTACAGATCACATTTAATGACCTGTAAAATAAAATTAATAGATCAATGAAAAATGATATAAAAATGGTGGCATATGTAGAAAGGGATAGCCATGGACCCCAAGGAGATAAAACATTAACTCATGACAAAGGACGGAGGACGCAGGGTGGTTGGAGGAGTAACTTCTTGAGTCGTCCGGGAGGAATAAGGGAGTGGAAGAGGGGGATGTGCGCACCATTCAACGGGAGGGGACGGAATGGATGTTGTGGACTGTTGTATTGGCTGTGAGCCTGTGTTATTTTGTGGACTATTGTATTGGCTGTGAGCCTGTGTTATTTTGTGGACTGTTGGCTTGCTGTGAGCAAGAAACAGAGTGTTTTGGACTGTGATTTATGATCAGGGGAGGCACTGAGTTGCTGGAGGTTTTGGGCACGGAGGGCCAGGATATCCGTAGATATCCTGGAGCTAGGTAGTTTTCCTAGTTGGCAGGGAGGACAGTAGTTTTGGGCAGCGATTTTCCCATTTGTGGCAGGATGGATCTGTGTAGAAGGGAGCATAAAGGCAGCAGCAAGGCACAGTGGCAACAACAATTAGCATCAGAACCAAGTACTTTGTTAAGTTATGTATTTATTTCTTTCTGTCATGAATTCAGTATTTATTGATAAATCTAAGTTACTGAAGTT
>JZKD02S1673326.1:490457-500928 GCA_000966675.3 Picea glauca
TATGAAAATCTTAAAATCGAATTTGGGCGAATTTGGGCGAGTAGGCAACGCGTAGCCTTGCATGACGTCCCCTTGCATGATGCCCATGTGTCCCGCTCCCATTCTCATCCCCCCAAAACCCTACATAAAACATTCCCGCAAAGCTCTACCGCCTCCCCATTCTGCACTCTCCTTCTCTGGAGGCTCGGCTTGATGCTTAGGGCATAACCGTTGCCCTGTGGGTATCCTTCTCAGAGGCTTTAAACCTGATTTTGGACGTGCTGATCATGGTGGCGCTAATATGGTGAGATTATTTATAAACTATGGACCTTCAATCCAATCCATAATCTCGAAGTGTTCGATTGTCACAGTAGGCCAGCGCGCTGAAGGCCTAGCTCACCGAGACATCATAGACTCTTTGTTATCCCTTGGCAGGGACTATTTCCAAAGTAGATGGAGATGTTGCAGATCAAGTTGGAATTCGAGCATAACTCATTTCATAAACACCACCCGACCCGCCTTAATGAGGTATCATTTGATGTTTTCTTTTATAAGGTGTCGAAGGGATCCTCTTTCATTAACTAAGGAATATCAGGTAGTTCCCTCCCTCTTTCATTAACTGAAGTCCTTGCTCGCTTATAGAGAGCCATTCGGGTCAGAAATAAGAGAGAAGAAGTTCAGGTTGGCCAGTTTAACCAGCAGAATTCCCGATATCATTTGAATAAGCAGAACCAACAAAAGCAGCAGTTTCACCAGTTTAAGGAGCATAATTCTGAGCAGTCCCAGGAGCACTAGTATTTCCAGCAAAGGCATAGCAGTCGCAGTTACCAGGGCAGTTCTAGGGTAATTCCAAGCAGCACCAGGAGAAGTAAAAGTAGTCTAACCGGCATCACGCCCCCATTAAGAAAGAAGGGATAACCTTGTATATGACAACCTATCAATAATAAATCTGCCTGCTTGGTAATTCGATTCTCACTTTCCTGAAGTAGCTGGATGCATAGATCCGATCACAGGTGATGAGAAAGAGATGCATAAATGCATAAGAAATGCTTGCAAAGAATCGACTCTTGGGCAGCAACGCACACAGCTCTCCGTCTCCACCATCATCGCCTCACCGGTCGTCGCCAAGGTACGGTGGCAGGCATGGCCGGATGAAGAGCGGGCGCATATAGGGCGTCGGCCCTCCGCTGCCGCCCCAGACATTTTTGCAAAAACAATTGTGTGGCTTCTGCTCTCCGTGTTGTTGAGGTGCCATGGACTTTTCTTGTTTTCCCCACTCATATATATTTCAGGGATGCTTCTCTACATGGGAACCATGTCGTTCGATATGAGCCGTGTCGTCAAGCATCACCTGGCTCCCAGTTTCGTCTACCGAAGCCCACAAGTGTTCGAGAACCTCTCGCCCTCAAGGCAAGCGGACAACGCCACGTACGATGGGCTAAGGGCCGCATGGCAGCACCCGAGAGAAGGTGAAGAATGGAGACCTTGTATGAATCGGGCAATGGATGAAAGAGGATTCCTGCTAATCCTCTTCCTTCTGGTCCAATAAAGTTATATATATATTTTACTCAAATTTTAGAATTTTATATCCAGTTTAGAAACTTCATTTTTTTTTTATACACTTTTTGTATAACTTTCAGATAGCCAAATGATGAATATTGCAAGCTGAATTTATGTATGCTACGTCTACCTCGGCCTGGGTGAGGCAGATAGATTGGTAGATCTGGGTTATGAGGATGACATAAGAGAGGTTTTTTGTTTGTTTGTTTGTTTTTTCTTTTTCTTCTTATTTTTTTCATTTCAAGGCTCAAAGGAAAACACTTTTCTTCTTTGCACTATGCCTAAGAAGATTCAGAGTTTTGCAAGAAGTACTCTGGTGAAACCTATGACTGTAAACGTAAGCAGATGGTTGTTTCTCTCTTCTTCTTTTTTTAGATTGTTTTCAATTTAGATGGCTTAAAGACTGCAAAATATTTCCCTATGTAGTAGGGAACTTTGTTTCAATCCAGGAAGTAAATTTCTGGGTTTTTTTTTTCTTCAGTTTAAGAAACTCCTAAACTCCTTATTTTATTTTTTTTTCTTAGTTAACCAGTGGTGTATATATATATATATATATATATATATATAAAAGAAATAAATCTCAGTTGTTGGTAGGCCCTTAAGGCTCCAGTGCTTCAAACTAAAGCTATGATACCATGTGTAGTAACTGTATTAATTTAACATCAATTAATTCCACAAACAAAATAGTAACTTCTACTTGATTTCAGAAACTCAGTAATTTCTTATAAATTCAGCACATATGCATATACATTTATCAACGAATAATAAAATTCATAGCAGAATAAAACAATTTTACCTCTTCCTGATGCTAGTTTCTCTGTCGACCTGGTTGTCCATCCCACTACTTTGTTGTTGTCTAATGCACTGCCCAACCCTGCCCAAACCAAGTTTCCACCCTGCCAACTAGGACAGCTTCCTAGCTCCAGGATACCATATAGATATCCTGGCCCCCGTGCCCAAAAACCCTAGCAAACCAGTGCCCCCTGTACTAACCCTTCCTCCTGACTACAGAACTCAAAATCCCCTGCACAAATCCAAGAGAACCCTCCAAAAATCCCCCCCGTAGAATGGCAATAATTCCTCCATTCTTTCCTAAACCTCCTCTGCTCATATCCCTCCTTCATCGCCCTTTCTCCTCATTTATTTCCTTATCCATTCATTCATTGCTTATCCATTTATTAATGCTCCTTATCCCCTCCATATATGTAACCCTTTAATTTAAACAATATAATTTATTAATCCTTTTAAATTTATTACCCTTTTCATTCAATGTGATAGGTAATTAATTTAATTAATTAATTAATCAAAATTATAACAATTAATTAATTAATAAATATTTAATTAATATTATTATGCCAATCTTTGTTTAGTTAAAACCATGTTAAGACAATTAATCACCTAATTATTTTTTACTTAATAATCCCTAAACATATATTCAACTGGGGTTGTTACATATATGGACATCACATTGTGATAAACATATACACATGTCAGTATGTGATGAAAAATTAGGAACATCGCAATCAGATGAACATAAATTGGCATGGTAATGGGAAAAATGCAATGTAATAGACATTTACAAACGTCACAATGGGACAAACACAATCAATTGTCACAGTTTGATGTATACAACCCAATGTGTCGATGCGACAAACATTTTTCGATGTTGTAATGTGACGAACATAACCCACTATCGAACTATGACAAACCTATTCCAATGTCATATCATGAGAAACATAAACCTTTGTGGTAATATGATGACCATAACCTTACGATATGAAGTGACGAAAAAAAGCTATTGTCACAATGTGATGAAAAAAACCTTATGTCAACATGTGATGAAAAAAAATTGATTTCATAATGTGATGAACAGAAATTGATGTTGGCATGTGATGAACAAACCACGATGTCTCAATTTGACGAACAAAATATTATCAACATTGTAATGGAGTAGTGCCATAGTAAACTACGCTGAACATAATCAACATGGATGAACATAATGATATCCACATGGTCAACAAAGGTCAGCCATGGGCATGTTCAATCATAATAAACTATGATCAACCATAGTCAACCATGGTCATGGTCAACCCCACTCAACCACGATGAAGGACGACCATGGTCAACCATCGCCAACCTTTCCTTCCCAAGTCAACCAAGGTTTACAAAAATAAACCATGATCATGGTCAACCATACTCGACCAATTTTCATTTTCAATTAAGGTATTATTGTATTAATACATAAATTATATATTATTAATGTATTACTATTTTATTAATGTATTTATTAAGGGATTAATACTTTAATAATGTATTTATTAATGCATTATTAATTTATTAATAATTAAATATGTTACATTATACATTAATATATTGATACTTTACTAATGTATTTAGTAATTCATTTAATTGTATTAAAGGTATGAAATAATTTTTTTATTATTACTTTAACAATGCATTATTAATATTTCACTTTATTATTATATTAATACTTTAACAATGTAGTAATTAATATTGTATAAATGTGTTATTTAAGTAATACATTACATTATTAATACATTAATTAATTAGTACTTTATATTATACATTTATGTAAATTAATACTTTAATTTATACATTATACTAATATAATAATGTATTATACTTTAATAATTATATTTATTAAAAATGTATTATTTAGTTCATTAATTAAATCAATACATTACAATATACATCAATGTTATTCCTAGTCACGATCATAAAAAATCATGATGATGGTTCAGTGTAATCAACCACAATCATTAATACTTTAACAATGTATTAAGTAAAAATGTAATAATATATTAATTAATTCATACATTACATTATTAATGTATTATTATTTAATGTGTTACATTATGCATAATGCATTAATAATTTAATTTATATTTTACAATAATGGAATAATGTATTTTTAATATATTAATAGTTTATCATACTGCATTATGCATTAATGTAATAATGAATTATTTTATTAGTGTATTAATACTTGACTACTATATTAATACTTTAGTAATCTATTTTTTTAATGCATTTAATGTATTTATAAATATATTTAATGTATTAATATATTACTATATTATTACTTTATTGATGTATTAATTAATTAAATAATATATTACATTATTAATCTATCAATCATTTAATATATTACACATAATGTAAATTCATACTTTAATTTATAAATGTTTATTATATATTATATTAATATTACATTACAATCAATGTATCAATACATATATGATTACTTTAATGTAATAATATATTGCATGTATTATAAATTAATGTATCAATTTATAATACATTAATGTAATGTACTACTAAATACATTACATTATCAATATATCAATCAATTGCTATGTTACATTAATATTTTAATATATTTATCCATCAACTAATATTTAAATTTATAAAATTTTATTTTATTATATATATAATTAATGTAATATTAAATTATTATATTAATTAAATGTATTAATATATTAATTATCATTTAAATGTATTAAAATTAATTACTGATCAATTTATATCAACCATTTTTTACATAAATATGATTTTTGTTAGTTATATTTATCTCATAAATTTAAATTGTTTATGAAGATATAACGATACAATTATATACATGTAATGTGGAGATAAAATTTATGGTAGACAAGCTACATAGAGCTAAAAGCAGGAATATAGTCTGTCACATTAAATGTTATTAGAGAGAAAATTAGAAATATAGTCTGCCACATTAAATGCACAATTAATCATCTTTTAATTTAAAATTTTAATCTCATGGGTAACAATTGAAAATGCTGGAATATTCTTAGTCGTCCTCCCAAATCAATGAATGTCATTTACTTTTCATAACTTCCTTGTATTTTTGAATACCTTTTTACTTTTTAACATTTACCTAATCCTATTAAGAAATTAGTGTACCACCGTATGATTGCCACTTTAACTGATTAACCTTTCGAATTACCACATTTAAGATTAACTTTTAAATTTCCTAACCTCTATGTGCATTTCAATTCACCAAAATGTTGTCCATCCAAATAACTTTCAACGTTGAATGTTAATCGAGCCAAACACATATCCCGCGCTGACCGTTTCTCTGGCTGTAAATGTCAAGTTGAATGTTATCTTATCAGAAGTCCCTGAGAAAGCAAGCTTGCTCGGCGACACTTCAACATCTATTCCTGCGGAGAATCTATTTTTAGTTTGTAAACGGATCCGATGTTTGTCAGCGTCCTCTTGATCGATCTGGTGGAACTAAGCCTCGAAATGGCGATTGTCGGATAGTTCATGTCGCTGATGAGCTCGTTCCTGGCATCCGAGGAGGAGTTGAAGCCCTGTTTGCCCGACACGGAAGCTATCTGTGATGCAGTGAATCCCAAGTTGCAGAGGAACAGCAGGTAGTCGTCCACGGTTGTGTTGTAAACGAGACCCGGATTTAGTGCTCTCGTAGGGTTCACTTCGCCCGCTCCCATGTCCAAAGCGGAAACACCTACGTTTGTGCCGACGTTGTTCGTGGAAATGCCTGCCAAGATAGAATATCATTGCAATTACAGTGCTTGTCAGTATTCCTGGTGTTCAAATAAATATTCAGTTAAGGTACTATAGATTCACGAGGGTCCATTCGTGAAAACCAAATTTCAACCCCTCTTTCTTACGGATCATCCCAGACGGATTTCAATGTCAAAGATTTATATCCGCATAATGCAGCTAATGTTAAATCGAGATTAAAGTTGTCAATATTGGAAGAATAGAAAAAGGACTTTTGCGAGAGTCTTACCACCAGTGGTGATGAGGGCCGAGATGACAGCCGCTCTCCAAGTGAGATGGACAGATTTCAAGAGTGCGGCTGTCCCGCTCACGTGAGGAGCAACCATGGATGTTCCAGAAACCAATGAGTAGTACCAAAGCTTTTCTCCAATCTGTTTATCAGGTATCCAAGCTGCGAGTATATTCACGCCCGGTGCGCTTATGTCCGGCAGCAGCGAACCACAATTATCATATAAATGGACGACGCTCATGTTCAAGGAAGCACTGAATTGACAGATTATTTTATTAGAAGTCCAACCTTGAGGAGGTTATCCGTGAATGTGCCGGGACCCCTCGAAGAGAAATAGGCAACTACTGGGGCGGGCTTGTAATTCGAGACTGTCGCAGTTTTGAGAATTGTTGCTACGGGCGCTCTGATACATCTAGACAAAAGTTAGGAGCTAAATATAACGCAGAACCATTAAAAAACCCAAAAGCAAGAATATGGATTGCAAAGGATCCAGAGGGTACAGTACCGTTGAGACTTTATATAAGACAACATCTCCGATCCATCTTCATTGCTAACTGCACTTGAGGGAAATGAGCCATAGTTGGAAGCTACAGTTTTTCCCAAATCGTCGACAATAACTATCCCTCTGCCTTCTGCGCCCTGGACAGTGGCTATCCTCGTACGTGGAGGGGTATCACTGCTTGAACATACCACAATCTTTCCTCTTGCTTTTGCCCGATCCAGAGATCCAGAAAGACAATTACTGTTAACAGCCACGACGAAGAGATATTATCTTCTCGCTCATTTTACAGTCTATGTAGATATGTAAAGTTTGCCACAAAATAATAAAATGATTAAAGTATTTTAGGTTATACCTTAGAGGATAAAATCGGAACTGTCTGACTGTTCTAGGAAGGAAATGGTTTTTTACCTTGCCGCATCAGTGTTGCTGCTGTTTACAGCGATGTCTCCAGCGTTGACAAGAGGATATAACTCCGAACGGCTAAGGTTGGAAAATTTTATGGCTTCTCCCTGGCAGACGGGTCACAGTTAATCTCTGGCCTAAAACAGGAAATTCTAATTGTAAACGTTGCTTGCAATTGCTCACCTTCATTGTTTTCCCATTACCCAAAATTATGTCTGGTTCGAAATCTCTGTCGATCGTTGTTGCAGCGACCGTCACAATCCAGGGAGCGGTGTTCACTAATGTATTTGAGCCGGGACCATCGTTCCCCGCCGAGTATACCACCAGTATTCCTTTCTAGGTCGCGTGAAATGATCCTATCGATATTGGATCGCTGAGGAAATCTGGCTGGAAGACTGAATTGACTCCAAGTGATATGGATATCACATTCACTTGCAGATCCGGAGGTGGGAGATCCTCCTCTTGCAGATCCTTTGGCAAGCCCGTAGTAGTCGGCTTCCGCCACAACACTGCCCACTGCAGTTGAGGCTGTATGCGTTCCATGCCCCTGGCTGTCTCTCGCTGACAATGGCCGTTCCCTCTGTGTCGTAGCGTGCGCCAATGATTTTCTGTTTGTACATGACCAGATAAGAAGCAAGATTTTAATGCAATAATTGCAGACTTCTGCATGTGTAACGTTACAAAAACATAGATTCATCTTTAACACTCACCAAACTTAGATTATGTACCAAAGTCAACAGTTGACTTTTGTCAATGACAGTTGCATGCGCGAATCTGCAATCGATATAAGCTCAGGTCGTCGTTAGTGCATGGTCATACGTCATGGATACTGAATTGATTAGAAAGTGTTGAAATGGGCCCTAGGATTTGATGGCCCCGATGTATAAATCTGCAGCTTTATGGAAGAGCCATGGATACTGAATTGAGTTGAAAGTGCCGAGGAGCTTGCATTTACATGGTTTAAAAGCTTTGGAAACTATTGAGCTATGGGTTAAAACTTTTAATGAGCTCTTGATTAAAACTTTTAACGATAGTCATTACATCATTAGAACTTTTAATGACCTCCCTTAGAGGAAGATCTTGAATTATTGATGTTCGAAATGAAATTTACGCTTCTGATCGTTCAATAAAATCGAGTTTTTCTTGTCCCTTAAGTTCGGGATAAAGATAAGAGTCTAGTAGCTACAAGATAGACCTATTGCATTTGAAATCCTGTCCTCCAGCGCATGCTCCTTTCCACGGAGAAGGAACTGGACCAATCCCGCTATCGTTGAAGCTTTGTGACTCGGGCCAAACGCCTGTGTTTGACACATGTTGGCTTTTTTCAACCAAGCAAAACACATTAATTACGGGGAAAAAAAAAACCATGAAAACAGTTCGTCCTGAACATAGTGTATGCCCATGAGCCCGGATCTAAATCTGATCATTTGATCCACCAGAGTGAAAGAAGCCTATTGATTTCACCAAAAATGAATTGAAAATTGGGACTAAACTAAAGAATATACACAACATATATTCAACCTGAATCCATTATGCCAATTATGGAGTCCCCAGTAGTATTATAAGAAGGTGCCGCCAAGCCGGATTCTGATTGTAGGAAGTCCCAGGAACGTGTAGTGTACAGCTGGAGCAGTGGATCAGGGAAAACTGATACCACCCCAGCTTTCTCTGGTCGAAACAGTGAGAACCACCAAGTACATTATCACATTTAAATCTAATTAACGGTACAAAACCAGGCCCGAAATTAATCATATACTAGAAATAGCAGTCGCTTGGTCTTTGGACATAACTGCAGAGAAGCCTGAGAAAGGATGGCTATAGCTATAAACGAACGATAACTGTGCATCCTCGTGACTACACGCCATCGTATGATAAAGTTAGCAAACTACCGGTTTACAAGTAACGTGATAACCAGCCAGAAATTGATGGTAGTCATCGTTCAGATTATATTACAGGTCCTTTATATCAATACCCTTACCTCATATCGAGGTAGAGGTTATGAAGAAAGATCTTTAAATCAAATCAAAGTGGCCGGCTGTGTAATTTTAATAATATTAAATGGAAACATAAATTTAAATTAATTCAAAAGGTTTTTATGCCTTCTCCATTATATATGTAAAAAAAATATTTTAGATAAAATTGTTCAAATATATTAAAATGATTCAAAATAAGTGATAAAAGAGAATGATTCTAAATAAGTTAAAAGATATATATATATATATATTTAATATTATAATTAATGAGTAAATATTTATGATGATGATGATGATGCTGATTAATTTCCACTAAGACCTAATTGGTCTATTGGACCTTAAGAGGGTAAGTGATTACTTGTGATTATTTTTAGAATTTTGAAAAGCATTAGGAGAAGCTTTCCAAGATCATCATACTTTTGTTGAGTTAAGAGGTTAGGAAGGTTGGTAATGTGATCAATATTTTGAAAATGAGATCTAATATGGGTGTAGGCTAAACAATCTAAGAGAAAGTGTTTTTCATCTTCAACCTTCTTAGTGTTACAAATGTGGCACACTCTTTCATCCCATGGCCTTTTAGGAATTGACCAACTCCCAGTTTCACTATGGAGCTTGTGAGAATTTGTTTTTATCTTAGGATGCTTATTTTTTTCTTTACACTTGGCAAAACCGATAGATAATTTTGACCTTCTAGATTAGGGTTGATTACATCTTTATAATACCTCAATTTTCTTTTTTCCTCTAACTCTTTATCACACCACATTTTTTCCTTAAATTTTGATTTGACGTATTTTTTAATAGTATCTTTATTCTGCAAAATGGTTTCTTCCATGATTCCCCAATATTTTAGCCAAGACTGAGCATCTGTATGCCATCCTCGCTTGAGTCGATGGTGGTTATGACTTGATTTGGAAGAAATTTTAGGTAGCCTCTTGTCTTCCATGTTGTTTAACTTGTTCTTCTACATTAGGTATCTAGTCATAGCCATGCTCTCAATGGGGGAGAGGATTGATTCTACGAGGAGGATGGGATAGGGCGTATTTCCTTTAATTTTGAGATTATAGGTTATACAATTCTTTTGTATTTGCTCTAATTTCTCTAGGGTTCACGAGAGATAGCACAACCTTAGACTTCACATCCAGAAAGAATAATAGGTGTAACAAGAGTCTCAAAGAGGATTTTCTTCTTATCCCAACTCCAAAGTTCAGCTGATTTACAATTGTTTTCAAGCCCATAATAAGCTTTCCATCCCCCAAT